>PVIY010040901.1:0-22024 GCA_004026745.1 Myrmecophaga tridactyla | reverse complement strand
ATCTGTCCTGTAACAACTTGTTGAAGAGTCCTTTGAAAACCATTGCTTTTTTCTTTCTTTGCTTTGTATATATGTTATAGTATACAATTAAAAAAGTTAAAAAAAGACAAAACAAAACAATTGGACTGTTAAGTCAAACTTCCCTACCCCTATCCTCCCTTTCACTTCCCATTCCCATAGAATCTCCCTTAACTCTCAGATCAGGGAAACTGATTTGAGCCTTGCCTCCTGTCTCCTTGGTGGTACGCATTGCAACAAAACTCTTTCTTTTCTCAAAAAAAAAAAAAAAATTACATAGATGGCCTGGAAGGTGATTAAAGATCAAACTTGGCACTGTGATGAGGATATAGACAGACTTGAAGCCTAGTTGAAGACCCAAGTCTCTCTCAGATGACCTTACATAGGTTTGTAGGAGACAGAGTCAGCTGTGAGGACAGAGAGAGACACACCCAGTGTCTGTATTTCCCTCTCCTTCTGTAATATTCCCATAGAATCCCTTATATGACTTTTTTTTTTCACCATAAAAATGCACTTGCATCTCACTGGAACTCTTAGAGGTAGGTATTATTAGCCCACTTTTCAGGTGAAGAAATTGAGCCTCAGAGGGTTTACATTTAAATGTCTGCCACTTATGAGCTGGGTAACTGGGAATCAGAAGATAGAAGTTCATATCTCTTACCCAAGTCCAGTTTCATTTCTGAGGGTTCTGGATTGTGATTGCTCAACTTAGAGCTACCATTTTCAAGCTTTGTACCTTGGGCCCGTCATTTAACCTCTCTGGGCCTCAGTTTTCTCATTTGTAGAATAAAAATGGTAATATGTCCCATAATTGTTATGATTCAGTGAGATTATGTATATAAAGTGCCTAGCATAGTGAGTGGAACATTTAGTAAGCTCTCTGTGACTAGTGGCTATTATTGAAGGAGAAAAGACTTATAGAAAGGTGGAATGTGACCTAGAGAGAGAAGAGCCCTGCTCTTTGTCAAGAAACTAGAGCCATGTGAGATTTTTTAAGAAGCATGATGGAAAAAGTCAATTGTGATGATAAATGCACAGCTATATGCTATTGTGAATCATTAAAAAAATAGTAATTTAAAAATTGTAAAACAAAAAAAAAAATCATGATGGAACAAGGACTCACAGGGCTCCTAGTCATAGTAGAGCTTATTCTTGGGTCTATGCTAAATACAAATCAAGCCATACCACTCATCTACCTGGTATTTGGGCTCTACCAGAAAAAAAGAGACATTTAGGCCAGCCTTCAGATTAAAGTGGTGAGAAATGGGGATAGGCAGAGGAAGAGCACAGGAAACAAGAGAGAAACCACTATAGATGAGAGCAAATTTATTAGCTCACAAGTGTGTAAGTTGGACAGGAGCTTAGCTTTGTCTGATTGGAATTTTCCTAAATTTCACTTATGATACAAGGCATCCCAATTTCCCAGTTTAGGAAACTGGATCCCAGAGGCACACAGCAGAGCCAGGACTAGAACTCTTAAGATATTTAATCATGTTTCTCTCAGTTAACCTAGGGTAAACAGAAGTCATTTTACTTTATTTTGTATGTATACCTCACTTAATTCTGTAGGTGGTGGGTAAATACAAAAGTTCTGATCCCTTACAGCACAATAACCCCTTTTACAGCCCAGGCTATTGGGGTGGGTAAGTGAGGCAAACAGAGGCCAAAAGTGACAACTCTGCTCTGTCTAGTGGAAGACTATCTGTGAATCTGAGTGTTTGGCTTATCCTCTCCAACAGGCTAATTTCATACTTATTTAGTAGCAGTAGGCAATCACAGCCTGAGATGCTGAAAGCTCACAAGTTCTCCAGTTAGTTCCTTGTGCAGAACCCGTGTGGCTTACATCTATCTTTTGAATCTCAACAGAATCTAATCTTCTTCCCTTGCCAATAGCTCTTAATTTTTCTATTCTCCAGAGTTCCATAATCCTTTTACAGCAATAATTAATTAATTAATTGCCAAGAACTCAGAAGATATGAGTGAGGCCAAATCAAATTAAGTTGTATTGTGTACTTAGGAAAAGAAACTGTTAAGCTTGCTGAGGTCAGAGTGTCTGCCTCTTATTAAGACGTAATAAGCCTCTGTCTCTGCGGAAAGAAGCAGAAAAGGTGAGATGCTTATCTACATGGGCTATCTAAAAAAATGGTCAGGAGTTGAAACACTCCTCAATCAAAATCACTTAATCAGCAGGTATTTGAGGGCTGAATGTGGCTAAGATTTATAGCACACCTCTGACAACTCCTTCAATTTCACAGATACCACAGCAAGACAAAAAAGATTCCTCCTCAGGCTATAGGCTCATCAGAGAGAGGGGGCATAGTATCCTGCTGGCTGGGGCTCCATTCCGTCAACCCATTCCCTACCAGAAAGAGTTAAATCTCATGATGCGCATACCCTCCACACACACACACACACCCGGTCGTAGTCGGGATTCAGGATTTCAGTGCTCCCAGTTCCTTTAGCTATTTTTTTGTTCTTAAATCCCCTAAAGGAATTTAGGAAAAAAATTACATTCCTCCTTGCCCGTTTTTAAATTTAACTCCTGAAATTATAATTTAGCTGGTTGCAAAGGATGTGAATTCTGACATATTATGTAGTTTACATGAGCTTTATATATGTTTTTGTCAAAACTTTGACCCTACAGATTTAGCTTCTTAAATTTACAGGCAGAATTCACTATATAACATAATGGGCAAAGCTGGTTCTTATGGTCAAACTGTCTGGCCAAATCAGACTTGCTTTCTGTCAGGTCAAATCTTGTGTCATTTTTTTTTCAATTGAAATAAACATGACAACTGTCTCACTTTTAAATTTTAATTCATAGATCGTGGATAGATGGATAAGGGACAAGCCTGCCAAGAGTTTATTGCCTGGATGAAATAAGGAATTGTCTCCTTTACTATTTCTTGTTCTCCTCTTATAGGACTCTCTCTTAGAAGCAAGGCATTCTAGAATTGTTTCATAATAAAATTCAAGAGGGAGAGAAGTATGCATTTATTTTCTCAAGTGGGAGTAAGATGATAATGAAACTGGCTGAAAAGAGAACCTATAGGCCACAGGCATGTTTTGGGACAGGTCAGTTTTAGGAAAGAGAACATATGAAGTTAAGGATCTGGAAATTTATTTCCTTTAAATTACCCATGCCCAAATACCTGCTGGGCATTATCCCTAAGGGTATGTGTACACCAAGGATATGTATACTGTAGTTCTAAGACCCCCACTTAAATATACCACCACTCTCAAACTAAATTAGCCAGTTAACTGGGCTTCTCTCAATATTTGTCCTTACCAGAGTTTGCCAGGGACTAACTTTTCTAGAGACCTGCCAAATAAGAGGGTCAGAACCATGGAACTCAGCCTTTCTACTCAATACCTATTATTTCATTAGCCTGAAGTTATCACAGGAAACTCCAAACTCTCCAAGCAAGCAGAAAAAGACATTGTCACTTTCCAAAGATATTTGAAGGGCATTTGGGGATCAGATGACTTTTGTTGTATAATGTACTGTTTCAGAGCATTGAGAAAGAAGTAGGCAGGTTTTTATTCAGGATAATAAGGAAGGTGATTCTTGACCAAAAGGGGGGAAAATAAATGAAACAAAATAAGGTTTCAATGACTAAGAGATTTCAAATGGAGTGGAGAGGTCATTCTGGTGGTTACTCTTATGCAATCATCTCCCAGATGTTGCAAACTGCCACAGTATGCCAAGCCCCAACCAATAGTATTCCTGAAAACACTAAGGAATATCCTGACTCTAAGACTCTATAAAAGTTTTACTTAATAAGTTTATTTTTTCAGAAACCTAAGACCTCCAGATTGTACCAATGCCAGATAAGCCCTGAAACCCAGAGGTATCTACAAGAACATCAAATACTTTCATTTCTCTAACCCATAAAGGCAATACCCCTTTCCAGATCAAAGAAATTAAAATGGTCTTTGCCCAGAAATTCATGAAGATTGAGAGGAGTTGCAACTGAGAAGTTAAAACATGGAAATGTATAACACAGTGGATTGTGTGGTGGACAATGACTGCAGTAACTGTACAAATATAAATAAGTTCTTTAATGAACTAAAACAAATGTACATCATTGTCACAAAGAGTTAATGATAGAGGGATATTTGGGGAGAAATGTACCTGCTGCAAACTATGGTCTAGCATGAACAGTAATATATTAATGTTTTTTCATCAACAATAACATGTACCACACCAATACTAGGGGTCAGTAATGGGGGAAAGGGGTAAGGGGCTTGTATGTTTTGGGTTTTCTTTTTAATTTTTATTTCTTTTTCTGGAGTAATTAAAATGTTCTAAAATTGATCATGGTAATGAACACACAAGTATGTGATGATATTTTGAGCCATTGTATATTTCAGATGGATTGTGTGATGTTGACTACATCTCAGTAAAATTTTACTTAAAAAATTAAATATGAACAGAAGGAAGGTGAGTTGAGAAAGCAGCGAATTTATGTTACATAAAATACATAAGCCTTCACAATAGCCTTGTGAGTTAGGTGTTATTACCACAAGAAAACTGAGACTCAGAGAGGTTTAGTATCTTACACAAGATCCCACAAGTCATGAATGCCAAGCAGGAATTTGAGTCTAGTTCTGTCTGGTGACTCCAAAGCCATTATATAAAGTTGCCTCTCTCATTGGTAAGGGCCTACTATAGAATGGACTGTCTGCCTAGCACCCTTCTTTCATTCTCAAAATTAAAAAACATAAAAAAATTTGAACAGCCTCTGAGTCCCAATCCAGTTATAAATCTAAGCATGACTTGTAGATGTTTCAGAGAAGTGGCTGAGGTCAAAGGCTGTGCTGCTTCACTTGGAGAAAGTAGAGACTTTTATAGACTATTTAAAGGGAAAAATCTTATGAGCATAGACTAGCTGCTTATATCCAAGGTGAAGAAGGGACATTCAGGATATGATACCTCACACTAATTATATTGCTGAATAACCCTCCGGGAAAGACCACATGCTAGGAATACAAAGCACTGTGTTATATATTCAGTTAATGTCCTATTTTTTCATTATTATGAAAAGTAGTTTACTAATTAATTTTAAAATTAGTATGGTTTTTTTTGAACATCCTATTCTGAAAAAGAAATGCACTTTCTTCCTTACCTACCAGATTATAAAGTGCAAGATGGCAACTGCTTGGTTCCTCTTATTCATTATTGTGCCTAACATCATGCCCCAAATATAGTAGACAGTCGATAAATACTTAGCAAATGAAGAAATCAATAGATGACATGTTAGAATCCCAGGGTCCCATGCTTTTAAACTATGAGATGAAATATATCTTTCAGGTCCAAGAAAAAATCTCTATGGGATACTGAGAAAAGATTTTATCATTAGGGACTTCTGACCTTTTCCCCCAGACCAACTCTGCAAATCTTATACTAAAGAACCTGGCAATTGGAGAGGAATTTTTTTGATAATTTGATGATTCTCAGGTTGTAGGGGTTGATGGCATCTTTGAGAATGTGATGAAAATTAGGGCTACTCTCAGATAAAGGAATACACAGCCAAAATATTATATTTTATTTTAGTAGGTTCATGAACACTGTAAACCAGGGATCCCAAGTTAAGAATGCATGAAAGTAAACTACAGCTTAGTCACCATGTTAGACCTCTCATATTTGAAAATGACAAGAGAACAATAAGGATTCACTTTAGATCTACTGTCAAGGGCGAGAACATGGCACCAGTTCCGACTCAGTCTTGATTCTGGTGGGAAGCTTTCATAAAAGACCCTTTGCTCCCTTTGAGACAGATGCCACCAACACTGCCCCTTAATGATGGTCTGTTTCTGACCCTTCCCAACATGTGATTGGAACACAGTCCGGAAAATGGAATGGAAATAAGGCAGAGTTCTGAATGGCGAGGATTGCTGAGATGGTTTTTTTTGGCTTCTTGAGTACACTTGTCTTTATTTTACAGGCATTGCGTCTTGAAATGTTTTTGCCCTTAGCAGAGTACTAGAATTTTACTTTCTAGAATATTTTCCCTTAAAGTCTTTTCCAAATGGGTATAAAAGAAGATATATTTTATGTAGACACAGATAACCCCTTGTAAGATAAAAGTTGTCTGGGTTATAGCTGGGAGCTGATGCATCCCAGTTCTCCTTCCTAGTGCCAGTCTCCACTAGAGGAAGGAAAATTTACCTCCCTTCCAAGCACCGCCGCTGTACTATTTCAAAGACTATCCAGCCAAAATGAATCCACTTGACCTTTAGGGACCGGCACCTTACTTTTTGACTTTAGGATTTTACGTCTCTCATAGCTTCGCTTTCTTCACTTAGAAAATACAGATAATAATAGTCCCTATGTCCTAGGATTGGTGTGATGATTAATAGAAAGAATGGGTAAGGATTGCTTACTTAATACTTCTCATACACAGTGAGCATTGAATCAAGTTAGCTCTTATTATCATGTTATGGACAATGATTTCTGGAAGTGGATAAGAAGAAACTAGGTACGTTTGCCCTTCTAACTGCGCTTGCCTAGCCCCCTTTCTTTTTCTGTTCCTGCCTTCTCTTTGCCTCAGGTACCCTGTATCAACAGTGTTCTCTCCCAGGACCAAGTCAGAAAGGCTGTAACTCTGAGCAGGTGAAGCAATAGTCATGCTTCCAGGGGGTCTATACCTAATTTTTTGGCCACTGGAGCATCACTGACATCTGGGATACCTTGTCCAAGGCAACAATAACTGACCATTCCTTCCAACTGTTTCCCTCCCTCCTTCTTTTTCTTCCTTTCTTTCTTTCTTCCTCTCTCCCTCCATCTCTTCCTTGTTCCTCTCTCCCTCTTTTCCTTCCTTCTTTCCTTTTCTTCTTCTTTTTCTAAAAAAAAACTAGTGAACTATGTGCCTAACCCAGTCTTAGTCCTAGATATACAGTAGTTAATAAAATAGTTAGGATACTGGTCTTTTATGTTTTAGTGTGGGGGTGGAGGAGAGAGTAAATAACAAACAAACAATTATAGATGACAAGGACTATGGATGAAATAAAAAGGGTACTGAGATAGAGAATAATCAAGGAGTCCCACTTAGAGTAGCTTCTCTGAAAAGGTGACATTTAAACCAGTGACTGTCCCCATGGCATGAGTTGAAATCCTGGTTTATTCCAAGTGAGAGGTACCATTGGGAGTGCAAGATGTTGGCTTTTCCTTGTTTTTCTCTCCTAACAATAGATGACTACTTCTTTAAATAGTACTCACTTACTGTCTACCGGGCACTCACTATGTACCAGGCACTATGTATTTTACATGTATTATCTTCCTGAATACTCCAATAACCCAAGAAAATATGTTTTATTATTACCATTATCCTTGTAGTCAGACAAAGAAATAAACTTAGAGAGGCTAAGTAGCTTTCTCAAGGCTACACTGCTCAAAAGTGGTAAAGTTAGGACTTGAATCCAGGTGTATCTGACAGCAGAGCCTTTGCCTTCAACTAGTATATTATGCTCCCTCCCTTCTCATAATGCCATAACTCATCTCCTTCTCCTTTTCCTTTGTAGTGGTACCAGTGAAGAAGAGGACACATGAAGGCTTGCCATCCTCAGTGGAACATCATCCCTTTCCCTTGTGTGTATATGACAGCATGTATGTACAGCTTCTGATTTTTGTGAAAGCTGCCTAGCAACAAACATACTTCCACCAGATATGTCCCCAGATCCACAACAGGCACATCTCTTTCCAAAGGATGACCACTTCTTACACTTAAGACTGTGTACAGCTTTTCTTTCTCTTGTGGTGGTAGGTTAGGGAAAATCACTCCATTGATCGACTAGGAACAATTCGGATGGGTCCTTCAGGTATTTCAGTGGCTGCTTTGAACTTGCTCAGGAAAGACAGCCCCTGTAATAGTGTATAACCAAATGGTATCTCTTCATTAAGAAGGATCTGGATGATCTTGAAAAGCAATCAAAATTTTTTTCCCTACCTGCTAACAAAAACCCCACTTTGTTCATATTGAAACATTAAATAAATGAGGGCAAAGTGGAGCCAACTTGACTCATGAAGACAGTCTTGTAAAGTCCTTTTCTGAATTTGTAAAAATGTAGTGGCATGAATTAGGATGGATGGCTTGAAAACAGAGTAGGGGAATGAGTTTAAGAATTAGGAAGATGGAAATATTTTTAATACATGAGGTTATCCAGGACTCCATATTCATAATTCAGTGCTGTGGAAACAAAAAAGGTTACTGATGAGATAGAAAGGAAGTGCCCTTTTGAAAAAAAACGGGACCAAAGAGATCTGATTAGAAGTTGAATTGAGTATTTCTCAACTGACATTGCCTCAGTTTCCAAAATAGTCACTAAAGGATCTGATATATTTGAGTTATTTGGGTGAATTCTGCAGGCTTTATGGATCTTATCCCAACATGAAGTGCTGTAATGTGTATTACCAGACGGGAATTTTCACTGTAAGTTTTTGGCTCCCCTTCTTAGCCTAATTTGGCTTAAATACAGTATGGGGAGAATCCTTGTCACTCCATGGTATGCTGAGCCTAGCTTCATCTCCCAGCAGATGGCCAGCAGATACACTCTTCTTTTACTCTGAACTGGAACCCTTCTTCCCCTGGCACTGCCCACCCAGACTTTTGGGTCATCTCCTATACTCTGGCTGTCTGCTTTATAAGTGACAAGAGCAGAGACAGTTCTGAGGTTGGACTTTCTCACTCTCCCTATTCCTAAATCACATTTCCTTACAACTAAGCTTCTTACCCCAAGTAAACAGTGATGTGCTAGGGAATACAAGCTAAAGCACTTGCATCTTCCTGAAACATCAGTTTTATTCAACAAATGATTTAGAGTGAGGGAATGACATTATTTTCAATAAAACAAACACAGTTGTATTATGAAATAGTATATGTATAAACATGAACTGTTAAGATAGAAAGGTAGACTTCAAAGGTAATTTGTTTACAAATGAGGGTATATATATATATATGTTCACTCTCTTCTGCCTTTAGTGGTATTTTGCTGTTCACTTCTGAGAAGGACCATTGGAACTATTTTTGGTCTTGGGGTTGCTGCTGACCCAGTGCCTAGCCTTTTAGTGCCTCTAAGGCAGAACCAAAAGAGTCTGGATGGGGTTATCCCCTCTTCCTGCCTGCCTGTCTGTGATCTATATATCTATACATACCTTTAGGGCTGGCTGATTAGTGTGTGTTCAGGATGGTTTTCAGCAAAACCAGTACTTGCTTTATAGTAGAAGTACCATTTACATCATTGTCTAATCCTGTGCATGCTATGAAATAATTTATCCCTTTGAGGCCAAGAAGCAGCCAGGCATAGATGCTTTTTTAATTAGGATTACCCAAACTCAGTAGATATGCTGGGAAGTTGGGGCTGAGAGGAATTTGGGATATTAAAAAAAAAAGAAAAAGTTTTTCTCTCAAATTGTGGTCAGCAAGAGGCCAAAGCAATTTCATTGTTTTACGTATCTATCTATAAAGACTGGGAAAATTGGCATACCACTAATTACATCCCCCAACCAGATCCAACATAACTGCCCTTAATGGACCTAAGACCACTCTTTTTTTAATGCAATTTTATTGAGATATTTTCGCATACCATATAAAGGCCACTCTTGACAGAGTTAAAAATATCAGAAGATTAAGAAGACTTTAGAATTTGAAAGCTTGTGTTATCCTTCCCCAGTAATTATTTTTACTCTCCAAATAGTAGCCTTGTCTTAACAAGAGACCGATTATTGGTGCCTAGAAAACTAATCATATGTTATTACTTTAAATCAGTATTTGGGAAGTGGATATGAATGGAAATATAAAAATATGTGCCAACCTGTCTCGATAAATTATATCTGTTTAATCCTCTAGGAAAGCACTTTTGCTTTTACTTAGAAACTATTTCAGGTTTGCTATATGAGCACCTGTTGTCTTCAGCACCTGATAAAACTTTAACCAGGGAAGCATTAAACATAGCACAGCAGTTTCTGCACAGGCTTCTAAGTTCCTGCTGGCAACATTTATCAATATAAGAACTAAGATGCTTCCTGCAGTGGCACAAGCTTTCACCAGAGCTAGAGCATGCTGCTTTGTCTTAAGCCCCAGCATGGTGATGCTTCCCTCCCATCAGGTCAGTAAAAAGTTTGAGTGCTCAGTATGGTGCCTGAATGGTTACAGGCTTCAGGGTTTTCTGAAATCCCCAAGGAGAAGTCATCAAGGGAGGCAGGTTATGGATGTCTTCAGAACGAATAGGTACCCACAGCAGTCCCTGGTTGCCTTCCATATGTTGGGTGTCTTGAGGCTGGGAGAGAGTTTTTCCTTTGCATTAATATTGAATCAGGGATATTCCCAAGAGGTGCTTGGAGTCTCGGCTCGGACTGCCCAGGGAGGGAAATATCCTGTATTGAGAACCTACTATGAGGCAGGCCTTGTACCATGCTCCCATTCCTCAGAAGATAAAAACATAGGCAGAGTACAGGAGTCACTTGTCTCGAGTTACATAGCTAGGAAGTATTGGAGCCAGATTTTGAACCCAGCTCTCTTTAACTCTATAGTCAGACTGTTTGTAACATACCCTGCATCCTTTTCCCTGATTCTCTTAAAACTGAGGGAGAAAAAGGCTTTCGATTTCTCATTGCAATGTGACCATCTCAGTCTATGAATGCTTTTTCAAAATGATGTTTGATGGTGTAGTTTGGGCTCAGAAATGGCATTGGGGTAGCCTTATTCCTTCACTTTTGCAGATGCTTTAAGTACATATTACTAACTTGAGCCACCCTTCAGGCATTGAAGGAGCCTTTCCTTTTTGGTACCAACCCCCCATAAATAAAATGTTTCTTGGCTTTCAAGAGCATAGTACTTTTCAAAAATTTTAAAAATGAAAGCTGTTATAATGCCCACTTTCACTTTATTTGAAAATGTCAGCTGCTGCACTGCTGCAGAAAAGGAAATCTTATTTGAACCTGGCCAGTTCAGTGCACTGTGAAGATATTTATTCCAAGTCCAGTGAATCGGGACTCTCCTGCAGATAACTGATTTTATATAATATATATATATATACACACATGCGCATACACACATGCACATACATATATGCACGTGTGTATATACATATACACATACATTCACACACACAAACCATTTAAGAACTGAGGGAAATTCAAAGCATCACCCTTATTTTCTTGCATAGCATTGCAAAGGTTCTGCCAGCCTCGATTACAAGTATCACTAGATAATTGGAGCTTAGGTGCTTGCTTACAAAATGCTTACAAGAGGAGTAGTTTCCTAGCAAAGGTTATCAGTTCCAAAAGCATTAAGTCAAGGTGACAACCCTGAAAGAATATGCACTCCAGCCACACCTCCAAGATGTTTAATAAAACGGGAAATTTGGAAGCCCAGTTATTTTGGTAACCTGAAAGTCTGACTGCTCCGACCTGCCTGAAGCCACAGCTCCAGAATTCACTACCTTGTAGTAGGGGCAGGGCCTAGGAAGAGTCCTCTCTCCCACCTAGAAAATATTCTCCTGTCAGTACCTGAGATTTCACTCCTAGTGCTTTATACCTTTGGGTGAAACTAGACAAAAGCTTTGATTTCTCAATGTCCCCACCCCCCAATGCCAGTACCCTGGGAAAGTACCCTGTTCGGCACCAATGAAGCCCTGGGTTTTAGTGCTGACATGTTTGACAAATAGTCTGGCCTCTCTGGGCCTCAGTTTCCTAAACTGTAAAATGTGGAAAGAAGAATAAACTGGGTGATCCCTAAAAGTCCTTTGATTCTTCAAACTTACTTCTGCAACATCAATATTCACATTCAAGTTTTTGAGCATGTGGACATGGAGGGTCTGATGGGTAATTATGCTAGTATAAGAGGGCAAGGGTGGGGCTATGGGTGTCAGCTTTACCTGTTAGGTAAAGGATACATCCCTCTATTTATTCAGTCTTAGTCCATGAAAGCACTTACCCCGTGTGTAGCACATAGAGGCTATTCAGTACATGATTTTCAATAAGAAAGTCAGCTGCATGTTTACTGTGGGCTAAGCACATCCTGATTTCTGTTTTTAAAAAAATCTTATTATGAATTGTCTCCAGCCTAGCCCTAAGAGAAAAAAAAAGGCTCATAGGAGATTGGATCCCATTAATATTGTCTTCACCCAGTAGTATTTCCAAAGCCTCTCACCTCAGCCCATTCTAAGATCTATAACACCAAGCAGTTCCTGCCCTCTGGGAACCTAACCCATAAGATAGTATTATTTAGAACTGAGGACACACCAGAAACAGCAGAACCAAAAACCAAAGCCACAACAAAGACCAGAGCAGGAAAATGAAAATAAAGATACTTATGGGTACATTGGTACAAAAAAGCCACCGAGCCCTTGCTAGTTTTGATATGCTTTTGATGGGACGGTAGATTTACACTTGATAGGAGTTAAACTTGACCAGTCTGTCTACAGTGACAGGCCACACTGCAAGGGTGGGGAAAAGCTCTGAATCCATTGTCCTCTGACTGTTTTCCTGTGCACAGACACATTCCCTCCTTGGTCAGCTTCCCCTTCTACCCTTTAGGTGAAACATGGGAACACTCAATCTTTCAGGGGAATTATACATTTGAGTTAATGTTTTAATATATCATTTTCATGCTGTAAATTATTTTGTAAGAGAGATTTACCACTATCCCAGGATGTTCAGACTTGGCATCCCTGTGCATTTGGAAATCAATAAACTATTACTGGAAATACTATTTGTCTCTCAAAGTTGTGCAAAAAGAGCCCTGCTAGGTGTAAATATTCATGATGATCCATATGCCTAACTGTGGTAATGCTGGAGATGATGGTGTTGGGTTATTAGATGTGGAAGTCTAATTTACTCCTCATGACTTCCTTGGAGTGCCTTAAGAGATTTCAGGAAAGTGGCAAAGGGACAGAAATAAAATTATTATTATTTAAATGTATGTTTTCCCCTCAAAATAAAATGATCCATTACTAAGTTAAATTTTCTGAGCAGAGTATAACCTAAAGAGTACTTGGTCCTGAATAATATTTTCAAGTAACATTAAAGCTTTACAATTTGGCTTAACCAGGTGGAGGTCAAATTATAATTTTTACCATATTTTCTAAAAAATAATATATTTTTATAAGGTAGTTTTCTTTCAAGGACATACAGTTAGGCCAGCAAAATCATCTTTGAGGAACTTTAAAAGTATATATTTGCATATAATTGATGAAGAGATAAAGGTAACTTGAAAAGGAAACAATTCCAATCTGGTTTGTAATATTAAGAGATTGCATTGAAGCGAAACCAGGGGTCATAAACTCAGAGATCTTCAGGAACCAAATGTACAGAACCATGATAGTAGAGACTGTGTAAATTAGAAAATGCAAGCCATAAAGACATTAAAATTCAAATTTTAAAACTTAGGCTCAAACCCATCAGCAGGTATATCAGGAAGGTTTGCCTATTTGTGAATGGTTCCTTTTAACACATTTATCTTCCTCCCTTTCCTTAGTTCTGGACTGTGTTAACTTTGGGGAAATTGTCCAGTTTAGAAGATGAGTCACTCAAGGACACCCACCGAGCCAGACTGCAGTAAAGCCCAGGACAGCAGACTCTCTGTCTCCTGTAATAATCATTAGACACTATTTTCTCCCTCCCAGTTTCTAAGGACACTACTTAAGCCTATTGAGGTGGCATTGCCAAGCATTCTGGCACTTGGGAGACTCCGTGTTATAAAAACCACAACGAGTTTGGAGGTTCTCCTCCCCACTTCCTGGTGCCTGTATCCACACACCACATCCCATTACCCCAAACCTTTCTCATTATCTTTCCTTGTGAAAGGCTACAACTCTTTATTTTGTTATTTTGATCTTCACTTGGTCCAACTTGTAGGTAGTCATATTTCCTTTACACTTACAGAAGGGTGAAATGACAGCTTTTCTGGAATATCTCCTGACCTTAATAAGACACCAGAATTAGACAGGTACACTCAGTCTTGATAAGAAAAGATGTCTCAGGAAAGAACAAAAACAAATGACTACTGGAAGACAATAAGCTGGCTTCCCTGAGTGTCTGCATTTGTTAAAAATTACAATCTCCAGGTTTAAAGCTTTCATTTTTGTTAATAATAGCTACCATTTGGTTGAGCTCTTTCTCTTGGCCAGCCACTATGCAAGTTGCTTTTTGCATTATCTTATTTAATTCTCTCAGTTCTAACATATCCCATTTATTGCTCTGGAAGATTTAGATATGTTAAGTATTATGTCAAAGGTCACACTTGAATAAGTGAGAAGACAGGATTTAAGCCCAACCCAACTGACTTCCAAGCCCCTGTTCTTATTTGCCCCTCTCCTAGCCACAGTGCTTCTATCTTGCATTGTTAAGTAACCTAACCTCCAAGAATATGGTCCTAGGACAAAAGAATTTGTCCTTTGCAAGATCTACCTTTGTACAGTGTGGAAAGTACAGTATACAGTGAAAGAAAGGGGATAAGAGTAGCAGTGATCGCCTCTTTCAGTCTGAAACTGCACTGTTGGAAGGAGGGGACTATTAGATTGCCCTTATCTCCTTTATTACAAGGTCATAAATAATGAAATTGTCAGGAGAGGCAAAGTCATGGCTTCTTTGGCTCTGGTCTTAGAATTCAGAAAGTTAGTCAACATCAACACCAAGTCTGTAATTAAACATCTTGAAAGCACCTCTAACAGCTTTACATTAGGCCAGCTTCATATTCTTGGAAACCAATTGTAAAAGGAGCTTCTCTAAAGTTTATTTACTGAGTTCAGCCATCATATCCACAGGATAGCATTTTCTTTATAAAAAGGGTCCACAGTCAGATAGTTTAGAAATTCAGATGGCTATAGAGGTCAGCCATCTGACTCCTTCACCTGTCTCCATTTCCTGGACCTGAAATCCAAACATGGTTTGACAGTGAGTAATTGAGATAGAACTGGAAAAATCTGGAACCTCGCTCAACCTGTTCAAAAGTAACTGGGGACTGGAAGTCAGCAAACAATACTTCTGACCAGTTTAAATAAGTACTACCAATGAAACATGTACTAGAAAGGCTATACATATTACCCAGCACACGCCTCTCAGAACCCGTTCATTCTTACTTCTTGTACAATTCAAAATGTTTTGTGGTCTGGTTTCCAGGCCTACAGTAGATTTATTTTAAAGAAGAAACAGACATCTGGAGGAAACTGAGATCAAGAAGGAAAAAGAACTTACAGCAAAGGAGAAGACAAAAATTTTAAGGAGACTGAGGAGCCCAAAAATCACTATTTTAGGGTGACATTTAATAATCAAAACAGGTGTAAACACACCTTAAACAACCCTAAGAGCCTCACTATATCCTAGAACAATATAATTATTTTCAAAATGATGACCGAGCATCACACACAAACTAAATTATGGTCAGAAGAAGTCAAGAATGTGTTTATCAAACACTTTAGAAATATTTATATCACAAAGTAAAAATATAAACTCTTAGTACCTAAAAAGCATAATAAACCTTTCACTCTTTAGAACATTTAGGTAAACAAAATGATACATCCCTCTAGTTGAGGTTTTATTCTTCTAGAATTTTTTTCACAGCATTGTAAGTGACTTTCATGCTACAGTGCTTTGCATAAATGTCATGAACAATGGAATTGCCAAGTTTCCAATGTGATGAACAAAACTAATAACCAGAATACAGGTCAAGTTCTGTTACAACAAATACTACTACTATAAAAATCACTTAAGCATCTTTGTTATCTCTAAACCCCTGTCAATTGCCCATTTATTTCAGGCAATAGTCATTACATCAGAATTGGAATATAGTAGAAAGAAACTGTACCCTCACCACAAGTTTGGGTGTAACACAATTTAGCCTTTAATAATAGATTCTTACTTGTATTTCTCCAGCTCTTTGCTGCAAGAATAAACCTTATGTAGACATAATACCACCCTGGAAAGCTGTTATTAGGTTGTTGTTGCTAAGAGAAGAAAGAATTCAGAGGCAAAGGACACATGGAGTTCTGTGGCAGTCACTCACTGGGGAATTTGGTCTCCCGGGCCACTTTTGACCTTAATCCATACTGGAGCCATCAACCAAAGAGTCACTTGCTTCTAATAGTGATGTAATGCATATAATAAGCCCTAGAATGAAGACATGATTCATTTCCCAAGGATCACTGAGCACTTTGTGGTAACCCAACCCTGATCTGATGACCCTGAGATAAAAATCCAGAAGCATGTGATGGGGGCTATCTTTTCTCCCATGATACTCCCATGATGCTGTGCTTTCAACACTGCATGATTGTAAAAGCACATGCTACACTGATTATATATAGGAATGATCTCAGCTAATCAGCTGCATTCCATTTGGTATACTGACCATATTCTTTCCACAGCAAGGATTTTTCCATGCCTCCCCATCTTTTTCTGGTAGTAATGATGAATTTCATCATTTGCTACAGCATTATTTTTCTTTCTTTCTTTAACTTAAATATTTTTATGGCTGCACTGTGACCAACAGCAGAAAGGATTAAATCATAATTCACTTCTGAATAGTACAATCAGCAATAGGAAAAGAAGCAGGGAAGGAGAGGGAAATTGCCCACCTTTTCCCTCTGATAATGCCTGGCTTAGACCCAGGATTCATGTTATACACGGGAAGCAGTTCATAAATTCTGGGTCTGCTCAGCTTGAGGGGGTAGGCACTGTCCCTTCATACCTTACCTGAGTGGTCTATTGAAGCTAGGCCATTACAAAATGTGTTCACTTCCGCTGGGTTTCTTTCCCAGGCCTGAGTGTATTTAAACATTGACCTATCTCAGGCCAGGAAGTTGAATGCTTTTGCTTGGCTCTTGAAAACATTGAGTCCAAGTACGGTTCTCACTCTTGAGGTTGGCATTTGCTGCCTCAGCATTTTTATTAGGACATCTAGACATTGGAGGTGTTAATTGGAAGTAACTTTTCTGTATTTGGTTTCTCTTCACTCACTCAGGCTTATGGGACCTTTTGGACCCAGCTGAAGGGATGTATCATAGTATCAAATTCAACCTATTCCAAGTGGAAAGAACCATGAAAGAGGAACAGGATTGCCCTTTGGCTTGGTGGAGGTGGGAGAAGGGGGGATCAGTGGGGTAATTGTGAATGGGGATAACTATAAAGAAATCCCTGTTAATAAAAATGGGTGTTTTCAGCACTTAAACCAATTTCCCAATCTCATATTTTCCCTAGAAGATATTGGCCTGTCTGATCAAACAAGGGCATTCCTTCTAGACCATTCCTAGACCACATGTGACCAAACTAAACTTGCTTATTATTCATTCAAATAAGGGTTGAATGGTAAGATCCTCTCCCATTCCTGGCAAAAGGACACGTTGTGTGGAAGAAGAATTAGGTCACCTGAGGGTCCACAGTTGCATGTGGTTAGTGGTATAGAGAAGCCAAGATTTCTAGAAGCATCTAATGTTTTGTCATTTCTTATATGGTGAGACAATCCATCTGGAATGTTTATGCTCCTCTTAATAGCTAAGCCATAGGCTTTCTTTTATATTGTGCTACTGAGGTTAGTCACTGCCCTAAGAAGAGCAACTTTACAATGACTTACTTCCTAATAATCACTGGAACTGTCTCATGAAGACACCCATAACTGCTGAATATCTTCAGACCTGGCACATTGCTAAATGGAAGACTTGCATAGCGACTAAGAGACCTGGCCTACTCCAGAAAGCAATGAGATGTGATCCAAAGTTTACCCTTCTCCCCTTATCTTTTATCTTCCCAACCTCCTTTTGCTACTCCTCATCCTCGTCCCATCTCTCCATCTGGAAACCATGTAGCCTACTGGATTCCAGGCACTAACTGTCAGATTTCATGTTTGGGAAATTTCTTTGCTTGGGTCATTCTTCAAGAGTAAGAAAATTAAGTTTGGAAAAAAACATCTAAGACCCTTCCATAGAAGAGAAAATAAATAAGGTGTGGTGTGTTTCCCCTGCCAACTCGGCTCCAAAAACCACACACAATGTCTAACTTCAGAAAAAGTGCTCTGATATCCCCTGGGAGGGAACAGAAAACAGAAGAACAAAATTTCCACTCATAAAAACATAGTTTTCCCCCTTCTGATGTATAAACACTATTGACATCAGATAATACAACGTAATTGATTTTGTGTGTTACTGAGGAGGGAGAGGGTTTCTGGAGGCTAGACCTAAGAGTAATGGAATGAAGTGAAAAATAAAATTTAGACTAAATTTTTAGGGGAAAACTGTTAATATCATGAATCACTTAACCCCACCGTGCATCTCCAGGAAAAATAAAAAGCAATGTGGCTTCTTCTATCTATGGAAAACGGAATGAGCTTATTCCTGATGCCGGGTTTTAGAAGCAGACAAACCTGGTTCTAGTACTGACTTTTACTAACCTTGGGGAATTAAATGAGCAGATGGCTCTAAATAGCTTAGTATAGTGCCTGACACACAACAAGCCCACAGTAAATAGTTGCTTATTATGACTTGTGGTGACAACCAGCAAAACAGAGTCCTGTTAGGACTTAAGGTATCCCACAACAAGCTTCTCTGCTCACCCTCTAGAGCCTCTCCAAGGCTGCATCATAGCTCTCTGCCACATTGCTCAATTTCACTTTTTCATGTCAATTACAATACTTCAAATTATCTGTATTTATTTGTTCATGTGGTTAAATGTCAGTGATTCTTTGAAGATTGTATTCTTTGTTTTCTGTTGTATTGCCAGTAATGACAAAATTGCCTGACACAGAATGCTGTTCAGAAAATATCTGTGGACTTCCTTTCTTCATAACATTTATATCCAGTCATTCCAGATGTTACAATTTGAGGCAGAAAACTAGAAGACACCTTTAGCTACATCTACCCCTGCATGGGTGTTGAGAGCAGATGGTGCCACCAAAAGGCCCTTGCTCTTCCCAGAAGAGGGAAACAGTGAGGTGTGCTGGAAAGGTATACCAGCAGGAAAGTCTGGAAACCCAGCTCCCATCCCTGCTCTGCCACTTAGAAGCTCTGCAGCAACTGGCAGGTTACTTTCCCTCTCTAGATACTCCTAAAACGAGGGGTACATTCAGTTAGATGGGACAATCTCTCTATTCTCTTCCAGTCCTAACATTTTAAGGCATTAGGAAAGTAAGAACTAATGGCAGGAATGTAAAGATGCTTCCTCTAAGAGTCCCACCTTTCTCTTTACTCTCTATGTGTGTGCATATGTACAAGTGTATTTGCATGTGAGACATGTGAGCAGGTACATGTGTGTATCCATGGGTGAATATGTCTGTGGGGGAGAAGGTGTGAGTTATATGTGCATGTTGAGGACATACCAGGAGAACCGGACTCTTAGACTTGATGGACAGCAGCATTTCCCAAGTGAAAAAACTGCTGTAGTCAAGTCAGTCAGGGAGTCAACAGTGGGTTAAACAAAATTAAACAAAATACAGGACATCTCAAGTATTTTAATATGCTAATATGAATTGTGGCGCTTCAAGAAGAGAATAGGATATGGTTCTCTGATGTTCTGTGTAATAATATTAGGAAACACTGATTTAGAGATGAGTCCAATTCACCCCATTTAACTGGTGAGAAAACTGAGTCCCAAAGAGATTTAATGATTTGCCTAAAGTTACAAGGCTTGTTCGGAAACCCAAGTTCTTCTCCAGGTTTGGCCACCCCTCCCAGAAGAGAAAGTTGTTTACTGACTCAAGAGCCCAGATTTGAACGCTCTGGGAGATGCCCCTAAAGTTCCTCCTTTGATACTAGATGGCAGCACCCCATAGGCTGTACAGACATTAGCAGTCAGCACAAATGCAAGGAAGGCTGCTTGGCAGATGTTTCGCTGTCACGGTGTAATTGGAACGTGGAGTTGTACTCAGGTGCCTGTAGTCACTGCAGAGGAGAAGCAAAAGGGAGGGAGAACAGTCCCAGTTCACTCAGTTGGGCACTTGCTATGGCAAGCTGTCATTCTCCCCCCACCTCCCATCTCTCTTTTAGCTTTGTTGAGCTACATTCTGGGATTGCTGTATTTGTAGCAAGTAGAGACGCTGACCTGCTTCACTAAAAGCTCTGCCACACTGAAATAAGAAGCACCAGGGTGAAGGTGCTCAGTAGGTCTTGTGCACTGGCAGACCTCTCTACCCCAGCTTAATGGTTGCATCCATTTTCTGTACCAAGAAACTGAGGTGTCAGTTCATCAAAGAAGCGAGCTTGTGGTCTGGCCCCTTTAATGGAGTTGACCAAGGATGATGTTCAAATGCCTTCCCTGGCACTTTAGCCTTGAGAGCTCAGAAGAAGTGTCCGGAGTACTGTTCAAGTGCTGTGACAGGCAGCAGTGCAGCGGGGGTGGGGGGGAAGGGTGCCAATGAGAGAAAGAGAGAGAGAAGCGGGGGAGGGGGGCGGAGCACACAACACCAGAGGAAATGTGAGTACATCAAGAAGAGTAACTTGGCAGCCCTCCAAACTGATATTCTTTAAATATTAGATCAGCATTTATTTAGAGGAGAGGATGGGGGCAGGTGTGGAGGCGGGCTGTGGGTAACTGTGCCCCTCCCAGCATACCACACTCAGAAACAAAACCCATGACCTTAATTGACCTGATCCCCTCTTTAGAAGACCATTCTGTTACCATCTGTTGTAATTCCAGCTTACCCTTTGGGGGTCTCGCCTCACCCACTTCCAAATGGTTTTCAAAGTATTTCTTTCAACCCCACACAATTATATCCCTGAAAGGGGACCTTGAAAGTACAGTTTTCTCCATCTCATTACAATTGTAGTAAAGTTTTAGCACCCTTACCTTACAGATTGGCACTCCATCCCTAGGTCAGCTATGTTCGTGTGTGTGTGTGTGTGTGTATATTTATGTGTGTGTCTTTAGGCTGGTGATTTAGCCACAAGCCAGTTCCTTATATAGAAACTATGCTGACACCCAGATCACAACACACAAAACACACACACATACACATAAATGGCCATGGGCTGTCTGGTAGGGGGAGAGGAGGAATTCATGCCCTTCCAAGCCAGAAGAGACACAACCGTGGTATTTTCTTAGCAGACTGCTAGACCCGCTGAAGTGTAACAAGAGCATTTAGTAATGATAAGGAATAAATATCCCCACTTGCTGGAACAACTGTCTTTCTTCTTCCTCTTCCTCCTCACCCCCTTCTTCAACTCCTCCTACCTTTATCTCCCAAGGGCAAAGGAGCATCATCCAGAGGAGCCCAGAGACAATGTTATAGTTTCCTAGGGCTGCAAAACAAAGTACCACAGACTGGGTAGCTTAAAATGACAGAAATTTGTTGTCTCACAGTTCTGGAAACTAGGAACCTAAATTAAGGTGTCAGCAGGGTTCCTCTTAAACCTATAGGAAAGAATCTGTTCCATGCCTCTCTTCTGGTTTCTGGCAGTGGCTTGCCAGCAATCCCTGGTGTTCTCTATCTCTGTTGTCACATGGCATTCTCCCCTCTGCCAAGTGTCCTCTTTTTATAACGAAACCAGTTGTATTGAATTACATGCCAACCCTACTCCAGTATGGCCTCATTTTAACTTTCCTAATTCCATCTGGAATGCCCCTATTTCCAAACAGGTCACTTTCTGTGGTACTAGGAATTAGGATTTCAATTTATCTTTTGGGGGAGGGGATGTAATTCAATCCATGACAACAAACATTCCTGGAAAATGCTGTTGCGTGGGTGGTCCCCAGTCCTCAACGATGTTTCACACCTATAGAGCAACTCTGTTTTTAGGAATGCAAAGCACTAAATATGACCTTGAATTGAATCAACCTATCATCCCACTTCATAATACTCTTAGTCTGGCATGACAGAACACCAAGATAGCTAGTTAATGTAATTAAAAAAAAGATAACTAACCAGTTGTTTGGCAGAGGTTAAAGAGAACAACTCCTGGGCTGGCTGAATTATGCACTGAAGTTGCACAGGCAAAGCTGGAGTGAAATCCTCTTGTGACCTTGAACTTGGGTCCTCGTATCAATACCAAAACCAAAGATTTGTTAACATGATTCCAAAGATGG
>PVIY010040900.1:0-22026 GCA_004026745.1 Myrmecophaga tridactyla | reverse complement strand
TGTGTCTGGTCACTGACGTGGCCCCAGGAGCTGTTCTGTACTGTTTCTGGTTATTTAGTAGTTGTTCTGGAGGACGAACTAAAACATACACATTGTTAAGCTGCCATCTTGACCCGGAAACCCCATCTGGCTTTTTCAAAAGCAGTCTGCTGGGAGGTATCCCATTCCTAGGGATAGTTTATCCTAATCAAAACATACACGGTTTTAACATTTGGGCTGAGTGAGGAACAAAAGGTTTCCAATACCCCAACAATTCCAAGAAAGCCTTTAGTTATTTTGATGTATGCAGCATAGGGAAAGTGTACATTATTAATTACTACAAAAGGAATAAATGTTGCCTTTTCCAACCGTGCAATATCCAAGAATTTGACAGGGCAGCCAAGACATTGTAATCAACCACAATCAATTGTCCATCCCCAGCTGTTAAATTGAAATAGTAACAATCCTGAGGCTTTTTTAATTTCTGGAAAAGAATTACTAGTCAACATGACATCATTGATATAATAAAATAGAGTCACATTTTTCCATGTAGCCAAATCCTTTGCTATGAGCCAAGGGCAGATGGTCAGGTTATGTGGTGAATAGCCTCTTGGGAGCAGGATGAAAATCTTTTGTTCTTCTATCCAGGTGTGCTGGTTTGAAAGGATGTATGTACCCTAGAAAAGCCATATTTTAATCTTAATCCCATTTTGTAAAGGCAGCCATTTCTTCTAATCCTTATTCAGTACTGTATGTTTGAATCTGTAATTAGATTATCTCCTTGGAGATGTGACTCAATCAAGAGTGGTTGTTAAACTGGATTAGGTAGAGATGTATCTCCACCCATACGGATGAGTGGAATCCTATAAAAGAGGAAATATTTTGGAGAATGGGGAAGATTCTGAGAGAGCAGAATGACAATAGCTATGAGAAGCAGACAGTCCACCAGCCAGAGACCTTTGGAAATGAATAAGGGAAATGCCTCCTGGGGAAATTCATGAAAGGAAGCCAGGAGAGAAAGCTAGCAGATGATGCTGTGTTTACCATGTGCCTTTCCACTTGAGAGAAAAACCCTGAACTTCATCAGCCTTCTTGAACCAAGGTATCTTTCCCTGGATGGATGCCTTTGATTGGACATTTCTATAGACTTGTTTTAATTGGGACATTTCCTCAGCCTTAGAACTGTGAACTAGCAACTTATTAAATTCCCCTTTTTAAAAGCCACTCCATTTCTGGTATTTTGCATTCTGGCAGCTAGCAAACTAGAACACCAGGTGAGGGTGAATATGGTTTGACTGGCCCTATTTAAGGGAATACTAAGTCACTGAGTGTTAATTCCTTGTAGTAAAGAGGCAACTTTTGGAAATGCTGCATACAAATACAGCATCACCCCACCTTTTGCCTTCCTTTTTTTTTTCTTTTTCCTCCTTTTCATTATCAGATAAACAATCTATGTGACACCAAGCTTTTGTATCCCAGTCATGGGAAACCAGAATGTACCCTCTCACAGTAGCATACCAACATGCTAATATTTCTAAACTCTTATCTGGAAGGCATAGCCTTCAATGCATCCTCCAAATCTGCTGATTTCTCTTTCTTTCTGAAACAGTTCACTACCACGGCCCCCTTGGACTTGCAGATTTCTCTGTCTTCCTCGAGACAGTCTGCCATAATGCACTGCACACAACAGCCAATGACTACAGCACAGTCAGACAAGTGGGTGACCCCTCCCTGTACCAGGGAAGCAAGGTGCCCTAGGATTACCCCTACAGAGACCCCGTTCCCCATGCTCATGCTGTCTATGGCCAGTGGCTCTTTGGTCTCCAAGCTAGCATGTCAAATATTCCAGGCCAAAACATCCCTGAGACCAAAGAGCATGCTAGAGAGAAGATTACCCAAGGCTTTAATTGGGGACTTACGGACAGGAGGAAGATCTTCCCAAATGGTGGCCAGTTTGGATATGAAAGTCTGTACTCTGCCCACAGCCAAGAGAAAAAAGAGAGAGCATGCCCCGATAAAGCCTTATAAATGTTAACAGTTTATAGGCTGTTGAGATCTCTTACAGTCTCTTGAGATTTGGTTAGAATGGAGTTTAGGCAGACTCTTGTGAGATTTGGTTATTAGGGGAGAGGGGTATTCTAGTTTGCTAACTGCTGGAATGCAATATATAAGAAACAAAATGGCTTTTAAAAAGGGGAATTTGATAAATTGCTAGTTTACAGTTCTAAGGCCAAGAAAATGTCCCACTTAAAACAAGTCTGTAGAAATGTCCAATCAAAGGCTTCCATCCAGGGAAAGATACCTTGGTTCAAGAAGGCTGATGAAATTCAGGGTTTCTCTCTCAAGTGAGAAGGCACATGGTGAACACAGTCAGGACTTCTCTCTCATCTAGACAGGCACATGGCAAGCATGGCATCATCTGCTAGCTTTCTCTCCTGGCTTCTGGTTTCATGAAGCTCCCCGGGAGGCGTTTTCCTTTTTCATCTCCAAAGGTCTCTGGCCCATGGATTTGGTGCTTAGTGGTGCTGCAGCATTCTCTGCTCTCTACGAATCTCTTTCATCCTCCAAAATGTTTCCTCTTTTATAGGACTCCAGAAACTTATCAAGACCCACCCAAATGGGTGGAGACATGTCATCACCTAATCCACAGTAACAACCACTCTTGATTAAATCACATCTCCAGGGAGATGATCTGATTACAGTTTCAAACATATAGATTTGAATAGGAATTATTCTGCATTTATGAAATGGGATTTAGATTAAAACATGGCTTTTCTAGGGGACATACATCCTTCCAAACCAGCACAAGGGGGTTTACATTTTTTGAACTTTAACATCTGTCCTCGTCATGTAGGTGGCTATGTGTGTTGCTCTCAAAATGGAGGTGGCAGGGCCCAGACCCTGGTTCCTTATGCAAAATCACAAATTCACATCCCAGAATCTATTTTTCAATAGCAAATACTAGTATTTAAAAAATACTTATACTGTAGTTGAGAAATTAAGAATTAATAAATGATTATGACTACTAAGGCATTATATAGATGTTTCTTCTTTCTATATTGTAGAATAAGTAGAAGTTAATACCTGAAATTACTGAAACTGAGCTAGCCTCAGCCCTGTATATATTTACAATTGTAATGGCTAGTCTCAGCCCTGTTTATAATTGACATTATAATGATAACAACTTCAACTCCCTTTGTTTGAATCCATAAAAACCCTGAACCCCTTAGGCTCAAGGAGGACAGTTTTTCAGACTGATAGGCTATCTCGTCTCCTGCTTCACGTGTAGCAGTGAACTCTTTTTCCCTTTGAAAGCTCTGTGTCATGGATTGGCTGTTGATGCACATTCAGCAAAGAACTCCGCATTTGTTCAATATCAATACCAAGAAAATGTAAAGTCTATTTAAGATGTTTTTCAGTGTTTTTATTTATATCACTTATATTTTCATCATATCCTTTTCTTCATTCAGTGATAACTATCCCCTCAAGCCTCAAGGTCAGTTGTGGGGAAGCCCATTTCACAGCGTGTTTTAGTTTGCTAAAGCTGCCAGAATGCAACATAGCAGAAATAGGTTGGCTTTTTTAAAGGGAATTTATTAACTTTACAGTTCTAAGGCCATAAAAATATCCAAACTAAGCCATTCACAGAAAGATCCCTTGACTCAAGAAAGGCTGATGGCATCCAGAACACCTCTGTTGGCTAGGAAGGCATGTGGCTGGAGTCTGCTCATCCTTTGGTTTCTGGTTTCAAACAGCTTCCCCAGGGGAGTTTCTTTCTGAATCTCCAAACATCTCTGTGTCAACTCTGAGCTTTTACCAAAATGGTTCCCTCTTAAAGGACTCCAATAAGTGGATTAAAACCTACCTTGAATGATGGAGACACATTTCTATGTAGACCACCTAACCAAAATGCCCCCCCACAATTGGATGGGTCACATCTCCATGGAAACAACTTACTCAAAAAGATCTCACAACTATAATATTAAATTAGGATTAAAAAACATGACTTTTCTGGGGTAAACAACAGATTCAAACCAGCACACAGCCTATAACTCCTATGTATAATTGGGAGAAAAGAGATAAAAGGGAGAGACATCCAACTTGGTATTTAGGAATATTAATATTAACACCACTAATCCTCCCAGTTAGTCTTGGGTCTGAAGTGGGAGAAGCTGTTTCCATAGAAACGAAGCTTTTGGTAAAGCCACTTGGTCACTTCTACAGTGCTAAGTGAATCAAGTCAAAATGGTGTTAGGGGTCACTCTCCTTTTGTAAAAACTATCATTAGGAACATAAAATGCAAGAAGAACATGAACTGTGTCAAAACATCAAATGGTTTATATGTTTAAAATCCTTATTAATTGAAATTGTATTTTTAAATGTTAATATTATTATTTTTTAAATAAAGAAAATAAATTACTCATCCAATTCAAATAATCTAGTCAAATGATGTGGAGTAAGACTGAAGAGACAAATGTGTTTTCAGTATTTCTTTTTAACAAAATGTGCCATAGTAATTAGCATCCTGAAACATGTAATAAACATTTATATATATATACACATATGTAAATATACATATATGCATATATATATGCATATATATACAGAGTACCACTTAAGTATTAATGTCAGTGTGAAAAAGACCATGCAACTAGGTCTCTGGATTCTCAGGTTTGATGATAGGAAAGCTGTGTTCATCTTTGTAAAAGTCCCCAGTAATTAAGCTCCCTTGTCCCCAGAGGAAGTAATAATGCTATACTGTTATCTTTTACCTCTCTCAGCTGTGCTGACTTTTCTGACAAAGGGAGGATTAATCAACTTGAATAATAAACAGACTTCCAGGCCTTGATCCAAGGTCCACTTACCAAATGTTTAGCCCTATGCATCTTAGTTATGTTTTAACAAACCCAGTTATGAAACTATATTCCCCTCCCTAGACTTTGGATTACATCCCTTAAACTGTTTTTTTTAATGTAATTTTTTGAGATATGGTCATATGCCATACAATCCATCCAAACTATGCAATCCATCGTTCACAGTATCATCACATAGTGGTGCATTCGTCACCACGATTATTTCTAGAACATTTGCATTATTCAAGAAAAAGAAAGTAAAAGAAAGCCCCAGACATTCCATACCCCTTACTCCACCCTCTTGTTGACCACTAGTATTAGACTCTACCCATTTTAAGACTTGCAATGGGGGTAGGTTAAGATAGTGTAGTATTGTGCATATGTATCAGTGGAACAGAACAAAACATCCAGCAGTAGATCCACACCAAGATGGGCAACTGGCTTTTTTTCTTTTTTGCATTATAGTTATACAATCAGTATAATCATTATCAAAGACCTGTGCTAGTGGATTGTAGTTCAACAACTTCAGGTATTTCCTTCTGGCTATTCTAAAACACTAGACACTAAAAAAAAATATCTATATAATGAGTCAGTTTTCACAGTCATTTGCTAAAGCCTAATTTCTCAATTGTATCTCCTCCCTCTCATTTCATCATTTTCTCAATCTTTAGGGATAACTGGGCAATGATCATTTTAACTTCTTTGTGCTGGAAAGGGGTGTTGACCTTATGGGATAGAGGAAAGAGACTGATTGATGTTCTTGGAGAGACTGGTACCTCTGGATTTCAGGGGCTACCTGGCATAGGAATAATCTGTAGGCTTTAAGTTTCTGAAAAAATAAACTTAGTAAGAAAACTTTTATAGAGATTTAAATAGAGCCTAGGACACTCCCTAGGGTTTTCAGGAATAGTTTTGTTTGGAGCTTGGCATCCTGTTGTAGTTTGGTACATTTGGCTAAAGCTTGCATAAGATTAACCTCCAGAATGACCTCTTGATTCTATTTGGAATCTCTTAGCCACTGAAACTTTATTTTGTTCCATTTCTTTTTCCCCTTTTGGTCAAGAAGGCTTTCTCAATCCCAAAATGCCACAGTCAGTCTCATCCCTGGGAGTCATATCGCATGTTGCCAGGCAGATTTATATGACTAGGAGTCATGTCCCACATAGTAGGATGTGTAGTGACTTTATTTGCAGAGTAGGCTTAATAAGAGAGGCCACATCTGAGCAACAGAAGAGACTCTTTGGAGGTGACTCTTGGCATAATAATAAGCAGGCTTAGCTTCGCCATTGCAGACATATATTTCATAAGGACAAGCCTCAAGATCAACAACTTGGTTTATTGAACTGGGAGTCTCTAATGCTTGAGAGAGTATCTGGAATTCCATAGTTTTCCCCAGGCCTACAAGAAGACTTTCTAAACACTGTTTTATTTTCTGCCCACAATACTCTAGAATGTATCTGGGTATTACATTAACCTGTACAGAATAATAAGATCTCATTTCCTATTCTAGATTCCACGTAATTAGGTTGTGTAAATAAGCTGAACAGAAAAGTCAAATTAGATAGTGTGCTACAGAAAATTTAAATTTTGGGCCAAATAATAATCTCTTCCTTTGGTCTCACACAGAAGCTGAAGTTTTAAAATATGGACAATTTCATCTTTTACCCTGTATTCTGATTTGCCTTGGTCCTAACCAGGTCCATTTCATTTGTATCCCTAATTGAGTTTGACCTCTTTTTCAACTTCTTTAATCATCACAGTGTGGTTAATGTTGACTTTCAGAGCTGCAGGACTCTAATTCTGAGTCTCAGGTATCACACAGATATCCAAAGTTCCAGGGAAGTACAAGGTTATACACAAAGAGCACAGTATCTCAGAATGTAGAAATGAAAGTTAAAACTCAGGAATAGATGGGACTGCTACAAGAGCTTATAATTTAGGAACCTTTGCACTGAACTTTATTTGAACATTCTGTACTCTTTAGTCATCAATTTATCAAAATCTGCCCTACATCCCCTAAACTCTTGATTACATTCTATAACTTTTCTCATGTTCTGAGGAATACATAAATGTCAACTGCCTGATTTTCCTTTGTTCCTCCCCAAGTCTTTGATCCAAATGATGCATATAAACCTGATTCTTGTAGTACTTAGTGGAGACAGATCTTAGACCATGAGGTCGCTGTCTCTGCAGGCTATTAAATCACTTTCCTTTGCAACCAAACCGGTGTGACATGTCACTTCCACTATGCCAGGCAAGTACCCAAAAGACCTGCAGGGTCCCCTTCAAGTGTATGCCTGATAACTGGGAGAAAACAGAAAGCAGAGAAAAGAGGGGGAAATTATTTTTAAAATGTTGGAAAGGTGGATTTTATATTTAGGATTTCCTGTCCTTTGTAGCTTCAGGTGTGGGGATGAGAACTTTTTGTGTTAAGAAAATAAAACTCTAGAGGCTGCTTCCTTATTTGTAGGCACCAATATTTCTTCAAAGCTATTGATGCCCTTGAATCAAAGTATATATTATCTTGTCATCTGGTTAAGGGGGTATTGCAGTTCATTCCTGAGAGTGGAATTTTGTTTAGATCTTTGTTTTTCCTACATCTCAAATCTGCTACTAACTGATCACCCACTTATACATTCTGGAATAGGTTTTCTGGTTTTTTTAGGTTCTGGTCTGGACCTGGATTATTTTTAAGTTGTATGCCAGATCTAACATTCTCGGACCCCAAGACGAAAGCCAGGTGTTAGAAAGAATACCATACTTGAAAGAGAATAAATGCTCACCCAACTGTGGAGAATAAAATAATTTATTTATGATCTTGCAAGAATGGGCGCCTAATCGAAAAATGGTGGTTGATGTGCTGAGTAACTGAAAGTAGTGATATTTATTTCCTAAATTTAACCCGCATGTCCCTCCCCTGTTTCTCCACAGATTGGATACTTCAGAGGTTACAGCCTATCCGGATAGTTTAACCAATTCAAATTTCCAGTGGAAGGTTCCCACTTTTGAATACACTTTATATTTCAATGACCCTGGCCGTTACTTATTGAAACTTGTTTCTACCTATTTGGTACCAATTCTAGGCTTATGTCAGAGGTGCTCTCCTTTCCTGCCTGCAAGACCAGTTTGAGCTGTCTTGCAGCCCTTTCCTGTGCCATTTTGCGTGAAAGCTAAACTTAATTTTCTTATACAGAGATCTCAGCACATTAGAAGAGAAGACAAAAGAAAGAGAGAGACAGAAAGGGTTGATCTCCACTTGCTGCCAGAAGCAACACTAGCTGTCACTTTAACTCTTTGCCACCCACAGATAATGGATTTCCTAATGAAAGTCTCTAAGGTGGCTTTTATTGCCAAAGGAGGTCATTAAAAGTAATAACAAAAACAATAGTAGCAACACTGGGATTGTATTCCTTGTTTAGCTCTTAATCTCTCAGACACTTGTGACAAGTGATTTACATGCATTAAAGCCTCACAAAAATCCTCTATGGCAAATGATTTTATTATTTCCATTTTACAGAAGAGGAAACTGAGGCTTATGGAGGTCACATAAATTACTCAAGGCAACCTTTCTAGTACATGTAGGGCATCTTACTCTAGATGTCATTGTCTCTACTGTTACCACACAAAGGCCATGAATTCTTTTGCCCAACATGCTCAATAATCAATTCTTGATTTATCAAAGACAGAAAGAGTTTATTACAAAGTTTGTAGTAGGAGAGCAGGTGGTCTAGCGGCCCCAAATCTGTCTCCCTGAACTGCAGTAATTCTGATAGTTTTATTAGAGAGAGAGATGGGCAGGGTTTAGGATAATGAGCTCTGTGGCCCCAGATGATGTGATTAGAGGTGAGTTAATTATTGCGCATGCACAGATTGATTACGTGCTTAGTCACAGAACGTGTGCAAGAAAATGGTAAACTCTAAGCTACTATGCATGTCAGGTGGGCCCACTTTGGCTAGATCCAGTTTCAGTTATGAAGATAACTTTGCACTTGGGATGGGTTGTTTCAGGGCTGACCCAAGACCCTACATAAATAAACATTAGGGGCTGTCTTTAGTGATTACGAGACTCTAAAGTTGAAAAACTGCATAACTGAGTACAAATGAAAGTTAGTCACAGGTTTTCACAATCACAGGGACAGAAGATAAGGGCTATACAATCATTATCAGAGATCAAGGCAGCCGGATTACAATTTAGAGACTTCAGGTATTTCCCTCTGTCCCAATATACCAGAAAGCAAAAAGGAATATCTATATAATGATTCAGTAATCAAAATCATCCCTTAAATCCTGATTTCTCAGTTACACTACCATTACACCTGGAGATACAAACCAGTACCCCTTGGCCTGAATTCATTTATGTGTGTGTGATGTGCGCACACTATCTGCCTGCAGTCCATCTACCCCGTTTTGTGAAAGAATCATTTTACCTGCTTCATCCCAATGGTCTTTGAGTTTGTGATCCCTTAACTACAATTTTATGAAGTTAAGAAACAGATAAAGGGCAGGAAGAGTGGAGAGAAATGTACAAAGGAAAACTACTGAAAAAGCTTAGTATTTACTCACTGACAATGGTGGTAATATTCCTGAAAAGTAGCATAGATTACAATGCAATGCTTGGGGAAGTTCAAGGTCTCATAAAATAGTTTAGGGGGTACACAAAGATATTACATGAAATATATTGTAATAAAAACCTTTATAAAAACAATTTCTTTAAGAATTTGGATTTAAAAAAATTTCTGTTTTATTGGTCCTAATCCACCCTATCACCCTTTTTTCCCTTCTGATTTATCTTGTGAACTCAGGAAACCCTGTGACTTGTGCTGAATCCAATTCTTTTTGGAACTTTTGTTATGCAAACTGTAAGTCTTCTTAAAGTTTCTATCCAGGATTTTGTTATTTATTTATTGCTTCAATCATTGTGTGTTGCACCTTCAAACACCATGGTTTTACTTTTGAAAATCTCAGAAAAATACTTATATAACCCTCGCTCCAGGTTTCTGCACAAATAGGCTGCTAAAGGGCCCATTTTCCAAGTCCCAATACCTCCTGTTATCTTGGTAAAATTGTTTCAATTATCCATTCTATGCTTCCTGCAAGCCCCAAACCCTCCTTAAGATCTTCTGGAATTGGAAAATTTTCTGAACCAAGTGGTTCCAATCATAACCTCAGTAAATCACTCACCCACCCCAGGGATCAACCCCCTTACTATAACCCTGTAGCTCTTCCCTTTACAAGATTTTAATTATAAATATAATTGTAGTTTACTTCCTCTCACTTACTTGTTATCTTATGTCTCTCAACACTGCTCTAACTGGTAACAATCTATTTGCCCCAGAGAGTCTTGTTTTGTCAGTCTCTAGATAAGTTGTTACTTGTTATCTTATGTTAATTTAACTATATACATTGTGACTGTAAACTGTAACCTAATGCTCAAGCCTAGCTCTTCAAAGAACTTCTTAGACTTACATTAATTTAACTAATTACAATACCGCTGTAAACTGTAAACTAATGCTTCTCACAGCTCTTCAAAGAACCTCTTAGACTTATTAATTCTGTAAACTCCAGCTCTTCTCAGTCTTCAAGCATGCCTTTAACACTCTTCCAATTAGCCATAATCAATCAATATCTGTGAGTACCATTGTTCTCTCCCTGGCTTTGTCTAATCCTATAAAAACCCCAAATCCTTATGACTTCGGAAGATAAAGATCTGAGTCTACTTCACCTCCTGTTTTCCTACACAGCACACTCTGTAATAAAACTTTTTTTTTCCAGTGTCATGGATTGGCTTATATGTGCATCTGCAGAGAATCCAGTTCCAGAACATTACTAATATTGTAGCAGTGGAAAACTCCAAACAACACCCAAGAAAGCACTGGAGCCTCTGAGAAGTGGACAAAACTTTTATTGATGACATGTCATCTCAGAGGACTGCCTTCCAAAGTCTGAACCACAAATATTCTTTGTATCCAGATTACATAGGCTAGTAAACAAGGCAGGAGTTACTATGGGAATGGGCAGTAAACACTGGAAAGGTTCAGAATTTCTTTTGTCTGAGATGGTACATGTGCAGAGGACCCTTGTTCCACGGACATGACCAGGTGCAGGGTCTGCAGACATGACTAAGGGCAAGCAGACACTGCAGACATTTTGTTTTACTTCCTGTTTTCTACATACTTTAGGAGTACATAGTTTCATACATAAATCTATAAGGTGATGTGCACAAAGTAAAATACATAAATTCATGGAGTTATACAGTAGCAATACTGAGATTAAATTTATGAACTACCTCATTATCTTTCAGTGCTTTTCCATTAACCCATCCCCAGCCCCTAAACAGCTTCCTGCTTCAGTGGGGTTGAGTTCTATGCACTCTCCCCTAACAAGAGAGCCAGGAATGAAGTCATGCTGGCCTGTTTCATCTTCCCTAGGGCAGGTTCTCCTTTGACTAAACCCTGAACCTGCTTTTGCCCTCCAGACCGGACTACCCAAAAAGACTGTATGAGGGTTAAAGGATGGTTGTGTAGATACTGGTTAGATGAAAGACCTACATTCTAGAACCTCAAAATAAATTAATATTGCAGATGGCTCTTGGGAGGTACCACTAACACAAATGCCCATGAGCCTCACAATAGATCCTATGTTTTTGTGAAGCAACCCAACCCTGAACCTTTTCAAAGCTAAATTCTGGTCGCATCTAGGGTGCTCAGCTTCAAGGTAGAGAGTGGGTTTCTCAATTTATAGCTCTAAGAATGACTGAGGGGAAAATAGCACTTGCTCTTTGATTAATATTGGAAAGTATAGAGGGATTCTTAAACATTCCAAGTAAGTAGGGAGGAGAGTGGGGGAGTCAAGGAAGCACACCTCTTTCTAATGTGGGCTTCTAATGGCTTCAGTATTGTAACTGGAGGTGAGGGAGGGTGTTATTCATACCTAATTTTAAATTGGTACATAAAAAATATCAAACGGAAATAAAATGCCATATAATTTGACAAAACTCACCAAATTGTATACTTAAAGTTGGTAAATTTTGTTGTATGTAAATTATACATCAGTAAAGGCTAATTTTTAAGATGGCATGCAAATGAAAAAAAATATTGCACCAAACCAAGATTGCAGTGTGTTCTAGTTTATTAGTTGCCAGAATGCAATATACCAGAAATGAAATAGCTTTTAAAAAGGGGAATTTAATAAATTGCTAGTTTATAGTTCTAAGGCTGAGAAAATGTTCAATCAAAGGCATCCATCCAGGGAAGGATACCTTGGTACAAGAAGGCTGATGAAGTTCAGGGTCTCTCTCTCTCTCTCAAGTGAGAAGGGACACAGCGAAAACAGTCAGTGTTCCTCTCTCATCTGGAAGGGCACATGGCAAACACAGTGTCATCTGCTAGCTTCTTCTCCTGGCTTCCTGTTTCATGAAGCTCCCTGGGAAGCATTTTCCTTCTTCATCTCCAAAGTCATTGGCTGGTGGACTTTGCTTTTCATGGCTCGTTTCCTTTTTTATAGGACTCCAGAAACTTATTAAGACCCACCCAAATGGGTGGAGACATGTTGTCACCTAATCCAGCTTAACAACCACCCTTGATTAAATCACATCTCCAGGGAGATGATCTGATTACCGTTTCAAACATACAATATTGAATAGGGATTATTCCACCTTTACGAAATGGGATTTTGATTAAAACATGGCTTTTCTAGGGTCCATACATCCTTTCAAACCAGCACAGAGTGGAATTCATCCAATTACAACTTAAATTTTTCCACTGGTTGGGAATAATATGTGCCAAGTTCAAAATTCTAAGAGAAATCAAAGGGATGGTATGTGGAAAACAGTATACAAATTAATCAATCTTTCGTATCTATAAGAATTATAGGAAACATGGCTTGCATGACTGGCAGTGAGCAAGCTTTATTGCTGTGGTAAAAGCAATATTTGCCCGTTCTGGAAAGCTCCAAAATTATGAACAAAGAGCTAAAAATCATCCATTACCCATCATTTCTGAGATAACTACAGTTAATATCTTGAAGAATTTCTTCCTGGTAGTTTTTCTTATACATTGTCTTAATGCATTATGTATTTTCACAAATACTATATTGTAAATATTTTAAGTAATTTAAGCATTTCTAAAAAACAACTTTTGTTGTTACATTGTGTTCCACTTTATTGAGAAACATGTATTGGCCGTTCTTTTATTTTGATCACTGTGTTTGCATTAAAAAATTATTACAAGTCATGCTACAATCAAATAATCATGCTTTGAAAATTTTGTCTGTATGTATGTTCATTTCTTTAGGTCTAAGCATTGATTCCTCACTGGCTATGAATACTTTTTATAGTACAGGCTATGGATTTCTAGAAAAGTTTATATTTTATATACTCCCTGCTATAGTGTATACAACTGTGTGGGAACTGAAACCTTAACTTGGTCTCGCCCCACTGGAGCCCTGACTGCACAGCTGCCTGTGTAACCAAAGGAACCAGTTAATCTTTAAGCTTGCCTCCCTCAGGAGGAAAAAAATATACAAATGGTTCTTTGAACAAACACCAGACACCTTGATAGTTTGATGTCATTCTTTACCCTGTTTGTCTTTCTGGAAAAATAACATGTTATCTCACACTTTTTTGGATTTCCTCAGTTAATCTGTTACCCCTTCCACACATAGAATGATTAGGAAGAATTTATCCCATATGTGATGAGACTCCTTCTAAGTGTACTCTTATATGCAAAGAAATGTCTTTGTCTCAGGCCCCTATATCTAGCCCTTGTGATTTTCTCCTAACTGAGGTACTGTTTTTATGATTCTCTGACTTGCTGCCATCTGGGCTACTGTCCTTATCTTCAGTAAGTTCTCAACAAACTTAATGATGCAGTCGGTGCCTGCTATTTTTTTCAGTCTCATGGCTAGAACCTCCATGGTTAGAACAAACTGTCTACATTATCAGGGTCCCAACAGTAATGACTACTATAATTTTTTTTTAATTTGTAATTTGATTATTTGGAATGAGAAGTTTATTTTCTTTTTCATTTCCAGTTCTTTAATTATTTTGGAGTTTAAAATGTGCTTATATATACTAATAAATAATAACATCAGATCTTCAAATTTTAGAGGTTATTTTATCTAAATAAAGATATGCAATTCAAATTTGAAAACTTCTAGTGATATGGAGCTCATTACTTCCTTTAATATGAGAATTAAATGCAATGATTAGATGTAGCAATATATACAAATTAGAAAATCTCCACCATTAAGAAAAATGCACTCAGCAAAAAATGTAATCTTCCAAAATTTAAGATCAATATCAGTTATGCAAAATGCATGACATAATATCTATGCACTTCCTTGTGCAGATTCAGTGCATGGAAGAAATAATCAAAATGATTATAATAGTTTTATATAGCCTTTGCATCAAGTTAAAAAATCAAGAATTTGTTACCTGATTTAAAAGGGACTGCTAAAGGAGAATTAACAATCCCAGTGTTCAATAATTTCACATGGAGAATAAGTTCAGCAATCTTTCATATTATGTCACAAAATCATAGTTCATTTGAGAATATTTTAAGTGCTGAGTGAGGCCCCAGACTCCTAATGTCATAGGAAAAGTACACACACATAAGAATCTGGCAGTCCTAGGCTTAAATCCGTTTTACTTCTCATAGGGCTTTAATTTCTCTGAATAATGGTTTATTTTTCTATAAAATAGAAATAATATTAATTCCTGGAGTACTGTTATGATTAAAGGGATGACATATGCAGCTATCATAGTGCCTGATTTATAATAACTATTGAATAAACATTAGTTCTCTTTTCTCCCTCACTTCCCCTGCCTAGAAACACGAGCTGTTTTTCAGATACTTGTGAACAATTTGGCATTCTAGGGTCTTCTCTTGTGCCTTTTGCCCTCCATACATATGCATCTGCACTCCCTGACAGTCCTCAAGAAAAAGGAGTGGGTTGTCTTCTGGATCTCTGCTCCTGGCCTCTGACCTTGCTTTTTTCCCACTTTGTTTCTCTTGATAGGAGAGATGTTCAGTCAATCTAGATTTCTCAAGAAACTTTCCCTAACCAACTCAACCCGACATCAATTTCATCTGTATTTTAAGTTTGTTAAACACCTCTGTACGTTTTTTTATTGAGTTGTCATAAAATGCTGTCCTTTAATCCAAGATCTTCTCTTCTTAGATTTTCATTCTTTAAGGGCAAGGATTCAAGTCAACAGACATTTCTATTGAGAACATTTTATTCATCATTCAATATCTTCAGTGCTTTAGGGGATAGATAGAAAGTAAAAAGAAAAAAAAACATACACCCACAAACTAATAAAATTAGGAAGACAGATAAACAAACATTTACATTAAAATTAATATAAAATAAAATAAGAATAAAAATGAATTAAAATATTTTTTAAAAATTAACAAACTTTTAATATAGGGGTGATGTCATCAACATGGTGACACAAGACAGCTACTGCAAATCACACCCCAGATATCCAGTGAAAAAAAGGAAAATTCACACTTGTTCAAAGCTTTGGGGGATGGGTAAAGACTGGAGAAATATCCTGCAAATGCTCAGCCAAAGAAAGAGAAAAATATCAGGTAGGAAATTTCCATCCAGGATTAGCTGGTCCTCTCTCCTCTCTGCCACTCAGTCCCACACAGCTCAGGAAGTGCCCAGAAGCAGCAGCCAGGACCCCTCCCACCTCCCACTAGGAACACAGACTATGAAATCTCTCACTGAAGTGAAACAGATTCCCACCTATATTCAGACACAGACACCCAAACCCACAGGTACCAACAGAAGGACTTAAGTTACTGGGGAGGGTGGCATACAAAATGGCAGCAAGAAGAAGTTTCCAAAATTAGGGAAGGAATGGCAAAATCTACTTCTTTCCCAAAGGCAGTAAGTAGGCAGGCAGAAAACTGTCTAAATCAAATCTATGGAGACCCAGGGAACAGGAGAAGATATTTTAAGGCCCAGGTCAGTAAGGGATGACGAGTCTGAGTAAAAATGGACAGAGACAATAATTTCAACCCGGGTCTTGCTGCTCATACTCTACTTGTGAGAGAAATTGCTTTGGGTGCCTGATACTTGCCTGTGGAATGGCTGTGGACAGCTGGGGAGTGGGTGGGTGGGGGAATGCTGTGTCGCAAGTAAAATGGGAGACACAGCTCCACAGTGAACCAGATTTTGGGCAGGAAAGTGAGGGCACAGGAACCCCATAGTTTCAGTCCTACCCAGTCAGGCACTATAGGGCTCCATGAGTCAGACAAATTCTGAGGACAATTAAGTAATCAAAGAACACCACCTACTGGGGAGGCTGGAAAATGCAGGTGAACTGCAGGGCTTTTCAGATGCTATCCCAGGCACATCAGAGCTGGTCTATACCACATGCATGGGAACCTGGCCCTGTTTTGGCTGAGAAATACTGGTGACCCAACTGTCAAAGCAGTGCCTTAATACAAACCCAGGCAACAACTAAATTCTAGACAAAAGAGAGAAACTGATATTCAGAATAGACCCATCAAGATAATCCAATGACCAGATATCAGTGAAAAATCACAAGGCATACTAAAACTAAAAAGATACCAACCAAATCAAAGGAACTAATAAAAAATTTAGAGAAGACACAGAATCTGAAAAATCTAATCAAAGATGTTCAAACAAATCTCCTGAATCAATTCAAAGAAATGAAGGAAGATGTGTTGTGCTGGTTTGAAACTGTTATGTACCCTAGAAAAGCCATGTTCTTTTCATTCTTAAGCAAATCCTGTGGGGGCAGCCATGTTCTTTTAATCTTGATGCAATATTGTAGGGTAGGACTTCTTGATTAGGTTATTTCCATGGAGATGTGACACAGCCAATTGTGGGTGGGGCCTTTGGATTACATGGAGATGTGATTCCACCCATTTAAGGTGGGCTTGATAGTTTACTGGAGTCCTTAAAAGACCCAACACAGACCTCAGATGCAGACATTTAGAGATCAAGACAGAAAATACCCAGGTGCTAAGCAAGGAATAGAAACTGAAGGAAAAAAATCCCTGGCCCTGGGAGATGCTAAGCCAAGAGATGAAACACATAGTTTTGCCCCAAAACAGCTAAGGGAGGGCCCATAGACACTTACAGAGGAAGCCACTTGAATCAGAAGTTGGAAGCAATGGAAGCAGGAGCAAAGGACCAGGAGATGCCAGCCACGTGTGTTCCCATGGGACAGACATTGGCTGTTATTCAGAGTCAAGATATATTTCTCTGGATGCCTTAGTTTGGACATTTTCATGACCTTCGAACTGTAGACTTGTACCTAAATAAATCCCCTTTGCAGAAGCCAACCCATTTCTGGTATATTGCATTCCAGCAGGTTTAGCAAACCACAGCATGTGTACAAAGAGATAAAGGACGTTAAGAAGAAACTAGAAGAGCATAAAGGACACTAAGATGGAACTAGAAGAGCATAAAGAAGAATTTGAAAGAGTACATAGAAAAATAACAGACATTATGGAAATAAAGACACTGTGGATGAAATTAAAAAAGTACTGGAGGGTGGGCCATAGTGGCTCAGTGGCAGAGTTCTTGCCTGCCATACCAGAGACCCAGGTTGGATTACCAGTGCCTGCCCATGCAAAAAAATAAAAATATATGTACATACACACACACACACACACACACATATAGACACTGGAGATATACAATAGCATATTTAAAGAGGTAAAAGAAGGAATCAGATCAGCGTGCTAGAACACAGAATTGAATTGGAATAGGGAAAGAAAAATGGAGAAAAAAGGGAAAAAATTTGAGCAGGGTCTCAGGGAAATGACTGACAATCCAAAGCACATAAACATTAACATCATGGGTATCTCCAAAGGTGAAGAGAAGAGAAAAGGGTCAGGAAAATACTGGAAGAAATAATGGCTAAAAATTTCCCAGCCATTATAAAACAGATAAATATACAAATACAAGAAGCCTGATGTACTAAAACCAGAACAAATCTGAATAGTCTCAGTCGAAGACACATACTAATCAGACTGTCAAATGCTGAAGAGAAGGAGAAAATTCTGAAAGCAGCAAGAGAAAAGTAATTCACCACATCCAAGTGAAGCCAAATAAGACAAAGTACTTATTTCTCATCAGACACCATGGAGGTGAGAAGCCAACTGCATGATAAACTTACTAAAATAGAAAAATAGCCATCCAAGAATTCTCTGTCAAGCAAAACTGTCCTTCAAAAATGAGGGACAGTTTAAAATATTCACAGATAAACAGAAGCTGAGAGAGTTTATTAATATGAGAACAGCCCTATGAGAACTACTAAATGGAGTTGTGCTGGCTGAAAAAAAAAGACAGGAAAGAGAAGTCTGGAGGAGGGTATAGAATTGAAGAGTACTAGTAAGGGCAACTAAAAGTATAAGAAGAGAAAAAATAGTTCTGACTAATATAAACCAAAGAATAAGATGGTTGAAATAAGAACTGCCCCTAAAGTAATAACTATGAATGTTAATGGATTAAACTCCCCAATCAAAAAAACACAGATTGGCAGAATGGATTAAAAAACATGAACTATATATATATACTGTTTACAAGTGATACATTTTAGAATGAAAGATACAAATTCATTGAAAGTGAAAGGATGGCAAAAGATATTCCTTGCAATCAGTAACCAAAAACAAGCTGAGGTAGCTAAACCACCATCAGGCAAAATAGACTTTAAATGCAAAAATGTTATGAGATAAAAAAGGACACTGTATATTAATAAAAGTAATAATTCACCAAGAAGAAATAACAATGATAAACATCTATGTTCCTAATTGAGGTGCACCAAAGTACGTGAGGCAAACACTGGCAAAACTAAAGGGAGTCATAGACAACTCTACCATAGTAGTGGGAGACTTCAATACTTGACTCTCTCTGACTTAACAGACATTTATAGAACATTGAACCCCCAGGATATACATTTTTCTCAAGTGCTCATAGAACATTCCCCAAGATAGGCCAAATGCTGGGGCACAAAACAGGTCCTAATAAATTTAAAAATATTGAAATCATATAAAATATTTTCTCTGATCATAATGGAATGAAGCTGGGCATCAACAACAAATGGAGATCCGGAAAATTTGCAAATAAATGGAGGTTAATCAACATACTTTTAAACAGTGAGTCGGTCAAAGAAGAAATTGCTAGAGAAACAGTAAATATCTTGAGACAAATGGAAATGAGAACACAACATATCAAAACTTATGGGATGCAGTGAATGCAGTGCTGAGAGGGAAATTTATCACCTGAAATGCTGACTTTAAAAAGGAAGAAAGAGCTAAAGCCAACAACTGAAGAAACTAGAGAAAGAACAGCAAACTAATCTTAAAGCAAGCAGAAGGAAATAAATAACAAAGATTAGAGCAGAAATTAAGGAAATGGAGAAAAAGACAATAGAGAGAATCAATAAAATAAAAAATGGTTTCTTTGAGAAGATCAACAGAATCAACAAACCTTTCACTAGACAGACAAAGACAAAAAGAGAGAAGTTGCAAATAAATAAATTCAGACGTGAGAGGGGAGCATTACTGTGGACCCCAAAAAAATAAAGCAGTTGCTAAGAGTTTACTATGAACAACTGTATGCCAACACGCTAGACAACTTAGATGGTATGGACAACTTCCTAGAAATACATGAACAACATACACTGATTATAAAAGAAAGAAAATACCTCAACAAACCAATCACAAGTAAAGAGATTGAATCAATCATCAAAATACTACCAACATCAGTGGCAGAGAGAGTTCAAATAGAGTCGAGAGGCTACTTTGGAGGTTGCTCTCATGCAAACTTCGATTAGACATTGCCACCTATCATAACCTGCCAAACTCCAAGGACCACTCCAGCAAATCGTAAAGAACACCTAGAGCAATATGTAAAATTCCACGACAGTTCCATGTGCTAAAGTAAATTTCCAGAAACCTACAACCTCCAGACGGGTCCCTGGACCAGATAAGTCCTGAAACCTAGAGGGCCCAGCCTCTCCAGAACATCAGGTAATTCCATCTCCTTCCCCTATATTAGTGACAGACCTAACATGAAAAATTCAGAATGACCATAGCCCAAACATCCCTAAAGAGAAGGATAAAAAGATTAAAGGTGATGGTGCAGTTTTACAAAAGAGGTAGAATTTAACAAATGGATATGATTGCTGAATCATTAAATTGATATCGCTTTTAGTCTCCAGTATCTTAGAGCAGCTAGAAGTAAAAACCTAAAATTGTGGAATTGTAACCCATATCAAACTCTGAAATATGTTCTACAACTAATTGTGTTCCTGTGCTTTGAAATTTGTGGCTTTTTTTGTATATAACTTATTTTTCACACAAAAAAAATGTGATGATAAAAAAATATTTAAGCCTTCTAGCCTCCTATATTCTAGAGCAGCTAGAAGGAAAAATCTGAGAGGAGTGCATGGTAGCCCGTGACAAACTCTGGGATCTGTCCTGTAACTACTTGTTGAAGAGTGCTTTGAAAATTACTGCTTTTTTATTTCCTTGCTTTTTATATATGTTATACTATACAATAAAAAAGTTAAAAGAAAGACTACCAATAAAGAAAAGCCCAGGACCAAGTGGTTTCACAGATGAATTTTACTAAGCTTTCTAAGAACAATTAATACCATTCCTGCTCAAAACTTCCCCCAAAATTGAAGAACAGGGAACACTACCTGACTTCAATGAATGCAACAAAAATAACACAAAAGCCAGATAAAAATGTGTCATGGTTAGGGACATGTGTCAACTCGGCCAAGTTGTGATAGCTGTTTATCTGATTGGGCAAGTACTGGCCTGTCTGTTGCAATGAGGACATTTCATAGGATTAGGTCATTATCACGTCAGCTGCATCCACAGCTGATTCCATTTGTAATCAGCCAAAGGGGAGTGTCTTCTACAATTAGTGATGCTAAATCTAATCATGGGAAGCCTTTTAAGGAGGACTCAGAGGAGACAGGCCCCATTCCTGCTTTGGTTGGTGAGCCTCTCCTGCGGAGTTCATCCAGACCCTCCATCGGAGTTGTCGGTTTCACAGCCTGCCCTGTGGATTTGGACTCTGCATTCCCACGGTCACATGAGACACTTTTATAAATTTTATATTTGCAAGTGTTCCCTGTTGATTCTGTTTATCTAGAGAACCCTAACTAATACATCTTGGTACTGAGAGTGGTTCTTAAGAAACTGAATCTTAAAAATGGGTTTTTATGAATGGTTTTCTACTCTGACTGGACTCAGAGACACTAAGGACTCTGATTCCTGTAATCAGAATGACACTCCCAATCCATGGAGTGAGTTGGCAAAGGAAATAGTCAAAATATCATCATTCGATTCTTCTAATGCTCCGCTTTTACAAAGCCAGATTCTGGGGGATAATGTTTTTGACACCTTTACAGAGTTTTGTAGAAATAAGAGTTATAGAGATGTTGGTTGGTTGTTGTTAGATACACTGGCTACATTAAGGGGTGAAAAGGATAGGCTTAAGGCTTCAAACGAGAAGCTTAAGTGCAGTCTGACAGATGTAGATGTCTCTATGAGTATCCTGAAGGAAAATCTTATTTCCTGTAGCCGTAGACTTGAGATCTCTGAAAATCAGACTCAGAATCTTATTGTTAGAGTAGCAACTTTACAACGTAAACTGAAATCTCAGTCTTGCATGGTGTCTGCCGTTAAAGTGAGGACATTGATTGGAAAGGAGTGGGACCCTGAAAAATGGGATGGTGACATATGGATTGATAATGATATCAGGAGTGAGATTGAAATCCTAGGTCATGCTGAGTCTTCTCCAGATAACCCTGTAATAGTCTGCCCTGAGGACATAACTGTCCCACCTCCAGCCTGCCTTGAGGAGTTGGCCACCCAACCTCCTCCTGAAGGGATTAGCCATAGAGTGATTAATCCTGTTTCACCAGATGAAACTGCAAATGAAGGCCCTGAAGCAAATGGCTTGGAAGATATTTCTAATTCTTTTCATGACCCACCCCCCCACCCCTCATTTCTTCTAGACCTATAACTAGACTAAAGTCCCAACAGGCCCCTAAAGGTGAGGTACAAAGTATCACACATGAGGAGGTACGTTATACTCCAAAAGAACTGTGTGAGTTTTCCAATTTATATAGACAGAAATCAGGGGAATATGTGTGGCAATGGATTTTAAGAGTGTGGGATAATGGTGGGAG
>PVIY010040899.1:0-22021 GCA_004026745.1 Myrmecophaga tridactyla | reverse complement strand
CCCCCGGGAGTCATGTCCCATGTAGAGAGGGGGAGGGTGGTGATTTTGCTTGTGGAGTTGGCTGAGAGAGAGGCCACATCTGAGCAACAAAAGAGGTTCTCTTGGGGGGTGACTCTTAGGCCTAATTTTTTTACTCTTTTATGTCTGGATTTTTTTTTAATTAATTAAAAATTTTTTTTAAACATAAACACAAACATTCTTACCATATGATCATTCCATTTTACATATATAATCAGTAATTCACAATATCATCACAGTTGTATATTCATCATCATGATCATTTCTTAGAACATATGTATCAATTCAGAAAAAGAAATAAAAAGAAAACAGAAAAAAATTCATACATACCATAAGCCTTACCCCTCCCTTTCACTGATCACTAGCATTTTACTAAATTTATTTTAACATTTGTTTCCCCTATTATTTATTTATTTTTAATCCATATGTTTTACTCATCTGTCAATAAGGTAGATAAAAGGAGCATCAGACACAAGGTTTTCACAATCACACAGTCACACTGCAAAAGCTGTATCCTTCTACAATCATCTTCAAGAAACATGGCTACTGGAATATAACTCTACATTTTCAGGCAGTTCCCTCCAGCCTCTCTGTTACACCTTAACTCAAAAGGTGATACCTATTTAATGCGTCAGAATAACCTCCAGGATAACCTCTTGACTCTGTTTGGAATCTCTTAGCCATTGACACTTTATTTGGTCTCATTTCTGTCTTCCCCGTTTTTGGTCGAGAAGGTTTTTTCAATCCCTTGATGCTGAGTCCCAGCTCATTCTAGGATTTCTGTCCCACGTTGCCAGGAAGGTCCACACCCCTGGGAGTCATGTCCCACGTAGAGGGGGAAGGGCAATGAGTTTGCTTGTCATGTTGGCTGAGAGAGAGAGGCCACATCTGAGCAACAGAAAAGGGTCTATTTATTTAAAAAATAAAAGAAATCTACAACTTCATATTGGGTGACTCTTAGACCCAATTTTAAGTAGGCTTAGCCTATCCTTTGTGGGATTAAGTTCCATATGAACGAACCCCAAGATTGGGGGCTCATCTTAAGCCTAATTAAAAAAAAATTTTTTTTTAAATACCAAAAAACACCAAACAAATGCAAACTTTAACTTTTGATCATTCCGTTCTACATATATAATTAATAATTCACAATATCATCACATAGTTGCATATTCATCATCGTGATCATTTCTTGGAACATTTGCCATCTATTCAGAAAAAGAAATAAAAAGAAAACAGAAAAAAATTCATACATACCATACCCCTTACCCCTCCCTTTCATCAATCACTAGCATTTCAAACTAAATTTATTTTAACATTTGTTTCCCCTATTATTTATTTTTATTCTATATGTTTTACTCGTCTGTTGATAAGGCAGATAAAAGGAGCATCAGACACAAGGTTTTCACAATCACACAGTCACACTGTGAAAGTTATATCATTATATAATCATCTTCAAGAAACATGGCTACTGGAACACAGCTCTACAGCTTCAGGCAGTTCCCTCCAGCCTCTCCATTACATCTTGACTAACAAAGTGCTATCTATTTAATGTGTCAGAATAACCTCCAGGATAACCTCTTGATTCTGTTTGGAATCTCTCAGCAATGCACTGATGCCTTATTTTGTCTCATTTCGCTCTTCCCCTTTCGGTAGAGAAGATTTTCTCAATCCCTTGATGCTGAGTCTCAGCTCATTCTAGGATTTCTGTCCTACGTTGCCAGGAAGGTCCACACCCCTGGGGGTCATGTCCCACGTAGACAGGGGGAGGGTGGTGAGTTTGCTTGTTGTGTTAGCTGGAGAGAGAGGCCACATCTGAGCAACAAAAGAGGTTCTCTTGGAGGTGACTCTGAGGCCTAATTTTAAGTAGGCCTAGTCTATCCTTTGTGGGGTTAAGTTTCATATGAACAAACCCCAAGACTGGGGGCTCAGCCTATTGCTTTGGTTGCCTGCACTGCTTGTGAGAATATCAGGAATTCAACTTGGGGAAGTTGAATTTTCCCCCTTTCTCATCATTCTCCAAAGAAGACTTTGCAAATACTTTTTTATTCACTGTTCAAATCACTCTGGACAAACCAACAAAATCTCATGCCATACTCAAGGTTCCATGTACTTATGGTGTTCAATTAAGCTGTCTACATAAGTTATGTTAGGAAATACACTAGTCAAAATATAAATTTTGTACCAAATAAACATATTTTTTTGCTTTAGTCTCACACATAAGTTAAAATTTTTAAATATTAATTACTATCAATTTTCAACAATTTAGGCCTAAGTAGGCTTAGCTTCCCCTTTGCAGGAGTATGTTTCATCAGGACAAAACCTAAGATTGAGGGCTCAGCGTATTGATTTGGTTGTCCCCACTGCTTGTGAGAATATCAGGCCTTCTCCAAATGGCAAAGTTGAATATTTCTCCCCTTCTCCCTAGTGCCCCAAGGGGACTTTGTAAACATTTCTTTATTCACTGTCCAAATTACTCTGGAATTTATCAGGGCATCACACTAACCTGGACAAATCAACAAGATCTCACGCCCTATTCAAGATTCTATGTACTTATGGTGTTCAACTAAACTGATCACACAAGTTAAATTAGGTAATATGCTATCCAAAATACAAATTTTGCACCCAATAAACATCTCTCCCTTTGGTCTCACACATAAGTTGAAGTTTTAAAATATGGACAATATCATCCGTTACCAGTCTCCTGGTATACCTTAGTCCTATCCAGATCAGCTTTATTCATGTCTCTACTGGATGTGTGATCACTTTTTCAACTTTCTGAGCAGTTCTTGTAGGGGGTACTACTGACTTTCAAAGCTTCAGAACTCTGACTCTGAGACTTAGGAGTCACATAGATACCCGAAGTTTCTGGGAAAGTCCATGTTATATACAAACAGCTCAGTATCTGAGAATTTAAAATTAACAATTTCACTTGTGAATATATGTGACTGCTATAAGAGCTTACAATCTAGGACCCTTTACAATAGGCCACAACCTAATACCCATGCTCTCAACTTTAGTTCACCTAATTTTTATATTATAGTTAGTCCATATGATTCAGGCATGATAATATTTGTCTTTTTGTTCCTGACATCTCATTCAACACACAGCTCTTAAGGTTCATTCACCTAGCTGCATGTCTCACAACTTCATTCCTTCTTGTGGCCGCCCAATAGTCCATTATAATGTATATTCCACAGTTCCCCCTTCCGTTCCTCAGTCGTTGTACCCTTAGGCAACCTCCATCCATGGTGGATCATGAACACTGCCAGGTTGTAGGCTTCTGAAGAGTAAAGTTAGTGCGTGTAACTTTCGTAGAATCTCAGACAGAGCTGTGGGTGCTCTTTAGGATTAACAGGAATGATGCTGGTTGAGGTTTGGCAAACTGTGGAATTAGCAATATCTAGCTGAAGCTTGCATGAGTAGCCACTTGACTCTGTTTGAACTCTCTTGGCCACTGATGCCTTGTTTTGTTACATGTCTTTTCCCTCCTTTGGGAAAGGATTAATAGATGGGTGGTTGGAGCCCAGAGAGCTAGGGAACGTGGTGCACGAGAGGCAGAAGGGAGATATGGAGGGATGGGAACGCTCGTGCACCAGGACAAGAACATAAAACTGCTCAGCTGCCATGGAAAAGACTCTAGCTGGTCCTTGAAAAGTAAACAGAGTTGCTAGGTGACCCAGCAAGAGAGATGAAAGCAGGTGACCACAAAAGCCTCCAGTATGGATGTTCATGGGTGCATTATTCATAATGGCCAAAAAAGTTGAAACAATACAGACATTCAACTAACGAAAAGAGGAACAAACTGTGGTCTATCCATACAATGGAATAAAACGTGGCTGTAAAAAGGGACGAAACACTGATACATGCTACAACGTGGATGAACCTCAAAAGTTTTTATGATAAGTGAGAGAAGCCTGACACAAAGGCCACTGCTGGGGGTCAGTCAGGTGCCTCAGACAAGACATGTTTGAACATGGCTAGGTCCACACTCCTGTGGGGGAGGGCCCACTGCGAACAGGACCTCTGAAGACGTTATTTGTTAGGGTGTGGATGATGGAATCACAATACTGTGCGTGTAATCGACACCACTCAATTATATATTTTAATGTGATCGAAAGGGGAAATTTTAGTTTGTATATGTTACTTGAAGAGAAATTAAAAAGAAACACACAACAGGACTATACAACACAGTCTTAATGTGAATTATGGCCTCTAGTTAATAATATGATTATAATACTATTGCTTCTTCAACTGTAACAAAGATACCATACCAATGCAAAGTTTTAATAATAAGGAGGGTATATGGGAACTAAGTATTTTCTGCCTGATTTTTCTGTAAGCCTACAACTTTTCTAATGAAAAACTGAATAAAACAAAATTTTAAAAATTGAAAAAATACAAAGGTATTATTGATTAAGTGTGGTCAAACTGAATGAGGGTAGGCCTTTATCCAATAGGGCTGAAATGCTGAAGGAAACTGGACATGGAGATAGAAGCCACAGATCAGTAGAAGCCCGGAGTTGTGCAGCCAGAGAGAGAGCCATCTGATGGAGGTCTGCCATCATCAAAGTGCTGCAGATTTTGGAGTAAGCGTGGCTTTTCCAACATCTTGATTTTGGACTTCTAATCCCCCAAGCTGTGAGCCAATAAATTCTTCTTGCTTAAGCCAACTAGTGTGTGTGGCATCCACCCTGGCAAACTGAGACAGCCGCATATTGCATGGTTTAATCTGAATGCAGTATCTGGACACACCCACAGAGACGGAAAACAGACGAGCAGTCGCAGAGGGTGGGGGAGGGGATAGGGAATGACAGCTAATGGGTGCCTGCTTCTTTATGGGGTGATGAAGATGTTCTGGAATTAGTGGTGCCGGTCGTACAACTTTGTGAATATACTAAAAACTAAATGTACACTTTAAAAGGGAATTCATATTTTGTGAGTCATATCTCAATTTTTTTCGGTGAAAAAAATTTAAAATAAGAGTCTGGAGAGAGGGAAGGCCACACAATTGAAGCCCTTGTAGCCAGAGGCGTTTTATCTTCAACTGCCGACTGATAGGTGCCATGGAAGGTTTTAGGCACTGCAGTGGCTGGACAGATGGAATGTTAGAAAGATCACTGTGAAGAATGGGCTGGAGATGGGCAAAAACGGATGGCTTTGGAGAGTGGTAGAGAGCACTGTGGGGAACTACGCTTTGCTTCAGGTTTGCAATGCAATGACGGAGCCCTTTGCTGGGAGGCTGGGAGAGCCGAGCCATAACAGCCGTACAGGAGGTACGATGAGGCGTGACAAGATTGTAGAGCAGGGAGAAATTTCTTCCACTTGGTGGAATCTTGGAAGATACTTTGGAAGAGGTGGCACTTGGGCAGGGTAGGTTTGGGCTATATAAAGATTCCAGGGGCACACCAGGAAGAAGGAATAGCAAAGGTATGGAGATTGGAAAATGCCCAGATTTAATGGGTTCCTTTTGGCCAGATATAAAGGGAAATAAAAATTATGGTGATCATACTGGCCAGTACAGGTGTGTTATTTCATCTCTCACAACTACCTTGTGGGGTATTATCTCCATTTACAGGAAAGTAGGGTTCAGAAGTGTCTAAATGACATGCATGAAAGGTCCCACAGCTATGAAATGGCTGGGGGTGGTTTCTAATCTCAGGTCTATTTGAAGAAGGGCTGCACAAAATGGGTTCTGGCCCACGTGGAGCGATGTGGACTTTATTTTCTAGTCAATAAAATCATTCTTTTCCTGAACTTGTAAAAGTTACTCTTCTCTGCATCTCTGTTTTGAATTACACATTCTGAAGACTCAGATCTTTTGATAACAAGTCTCCTTGAGGGAGAAATTGTGCTCATTGTTTGGAGAAATGTTATCTACCATAGCATAGGAGGTTGTATGTAGGGATACAGGGTGTGTATATTCTAGGTGCCAGAGAAATCATAACCTGTGAACACTATATCAATGGGGTGATGAGAGTGGCCTAATATTAAATAGAAGACTACGTTCTTTCTGCCACTTAAACTCCCTGGCTTTGCTCTGAGCAATAAATACCAAGAACAAATCCATATTTGTTGAATTTTTGTTACATTCTGTTTGGATTCCAGCTGTCAAGATAAAATCACTTCTTTTTGTAATGCATTTTAGAAAAATGCATTACACGTACTTAAATCTTTACCTTATGGTTTAAGGTAAAGCCGTAGAAAATGTCTTAAAATATTTTAAAAGGAAAGGAGATGGGACAGATGGGAGGTCACTGAAATAAGAGGTACAATTATTGAAACGTAAGAACCAGCGCAAACAACGCTTGTTGGAGGAAAATGACTTCTGAAATGGAGAAAATGAACCAAAACAAAGGCCCAGTGTGTGCCATCGGCGCACTTCCCAGTTGAGTGCTATTCAATCGGGGCACCCAGAGGGAGCACATCTGAGGGTCAGGGATGACTGTAGGACTCCTGGAGGTCGCAGAGAACAAGACGGACACCCTAATGGCAGAACTCCTTCCAAACTTGGTCCCAGTGTTTGCCCAGCCTTTTCCAGAAAGTATAGGGTTTCTCAAACTCGCCTGACAGGAAGAACAGCTGCAGGTGCTCTTTAAAAAGGCAGACCTAGGGGCCCCACCCCAGACCCAGTGAGTCTAAATGCCCAGAAGCGGTTGTTACTTCAGTGCTGATAGGCAGGTTATGTAACTCAAATGAGTCTTAGTTTCCTCATCGGAAAATAGGGATGAGAATCATGCCTAGCCACACAGCTGTGTGAGATTTGAGGAGAAACTTCAGGTGAAGAGCTGAGCAGAGTGCTGGACGTGGTTCATACTCAGTAACCACCATCTGCTCTCCTGTTTTCTTCCGGGGAGGGACAAGTCCACAAACTTGCCCTTTCCAACCGCATTCTCCAGAGGCAGCCGCTTGTAGAATCCCTTCAACGCTGTCTGCATCTTAAATGGACCCTAGCCTTTAGCCGTTTCATGGTTCGGTCCACTCTGCCCCCTCCGTCTCGTGGCGTTTTGTCGGCTCACCCACCTCCAGGGCAGTTCTGCCACTTAGTGAAGTCCAAGGGACTCCCCTGAGAACTACAAGGATGCTGCTTGTTCACCCTCATTCACCCATGAGCTCTTACACTGTGACGGACCCTTCTAGGTACCTGTATTAGTTAGGGTTCTCTAGAGAAACAGAATCAGCAGGAAATATTTGTACATATAAAATTTGTAAAAGTGTCTTACCTAACCTTGGGTACGTAGAGTCCAAAATCCGCGGGGCAGGCTGTGAAGCTGACAACCCTGATGGAACAACAACAACTCTGGGTGAACTCCACAGGAGAGACTCACCAGCTGAAGCAGGAAGAGAGTCTATCTCTTCTGCATCCTCCTTAAATGCCTTCCAGTGATTAGATTAAGCATCACTCATTGCACACAACACACCCCTTGGCTGATTACAAATGGAATTAGCTGTGGATGCAGCCGATGTGATCATGATTTAATTCTATGAAATGTCCTCATAGCAACAGACAGGCCAGCACTTGGCCAACCAGACAAACACGTACCACCAGCTGAGCAAGTTGACATGTGAACCAGACCATGAAAGTACTGGAAATAAATAAAGTGAGGAGGAAACAAAGTAACTCCCTTCATGGAGCTCATGTTCTCGTGGAGGGGGAGGCAAGCAATGCCCAAATAAAGCAAACAAAAGTGCCCAGAAGCTGACCATTTCTTACCGGAGGAGAGAGCTGGCAGAAGTGCCAAGAGGCAGAGAAAATCACAAATGCAAAGGCCCTGAGTGGGAGATGAGGTTGGTTAAGGGGGAAGATCCTGTAGGGTCCAGAAGGCTATTGCAGGACTTTGGCATCAACTCAGTGTGAGAACTGAGGGCCTTGACTGAAGAGGGACCTGAGTGGATTTATTGGTCTGTTAAAGCAGCCGGAATGCAATATACCAGAAATGGATCAGCCCTTAGAAATGGAATTTATTACTTTACAAGTTTGCAGTTCTAAGGCCATAAAAATGTCCAAACTAATGCATCCAGAAAAAGATACCTGGCATCTGCTGGTTCTTGTTCCTGGTTCCATTGCTTCCAGCTTCTGATGCCAGTGTTTTCCTCTCCAAGCCTCCGTGGGCCTTCACTTAGCTCCTCTGGGGCAAAACTCTGGGCTCTGGATTGCTTAGCATCTCCTGGGAAGGCACATGGTGACATCTGCTAGCTTTCTCACCCAGCACTTCATTTCAAATGACTTCCCCGGGGGTGTTTTCTTTCTGCATCTCCAAACATCTCTGTGTCTGCTCTGTAGCAACTGTTCTCCAAGCGTCTAAGCTTCCTCCAAAATGTTTCCTCTTCTAAAGGACTCCAGTAAACTAATCAAGACCCAACCTTGAATGAGTAGAGCCACATATCCATGGAGTAATCTAATCAAAACGTCACACCCACAATTGAGTGGGTTAATCCCCATGGAAACAATCTAATCAGAGGTTTTTACCCTGCAATATTGAATCAGGATTAAAGGACGTGGCTTTTCTGGAGCACACAACACTCTCAAACCAGCACACTGACTTAGGTTTTAAGGAACTTCTGGCTCAGGAAGAAGAATAGACCGTAGAGGGGCAAGGGAGGAAAGAATCGGGACCACAAACATTTGAAAGTGGTTACAGTGGGAAATGTTATGTTGTATCTATGTTGTCACAATAAAAATCTTAAAATCAATAAATAAAAGAGAGACCAGAGAAGAGACTGCTGCAGTGGTTCAAGGAAGAGCAATGGTGGGCTGCTGCAGACTGAAAGATATGGAGCTGGTGAGAAGCTGCTGGGCTCTGGATATATTTTGAAGGTCAGGACCAGAGGATGGGATGTGGGAGTAAGAGAAACACAGGGCTGAAGACAATTCCAAGGGTGGTCAAACAACCACCGGGATGGCCGGAGTTGCCATCCGCTGAGATGGGGAGACTTCTTGATGAGCAGAGGGTGGGGCAGGCAAGAGCCTACTAGGTCTCAGTAATGGAGGGTGTGAGCAGGCAACTGGACAGTGTGTGGAGACCAGGGAAGAAACCGGGGGTGGAGATGAAACGTGAAGGCCATCAGCACTGGGGTACTTAGAGCTGTGGCTCGAGGAGGGAGCACCTGATTATCAGTCGAACTCCAACTCCACAGAATGAGGATGGATCCAAATCTTGCTCAGTTCAACTGCCCATCTCTTGACCTCCTTCAGCGTGCTGAGAGTGAAGCAGATCAGGAAGAGAAATGGCCTTAGATGCAAAAGGCCGGGCCCCGGCTACTTACTGTGCGTCTTAAGCATCTTCTTGGTTAGGCGGGATGCCACTTTCCTGGAAATGAGACGAGTGGGGGCAGAGGCTGCAGCCTACAAAGAGTAGAAAATCCTGGTCATTGCCTAGTTCTTTCTAGAGAGAGCACACCCACAACTTCCCATCTCATTTTAGGTCTGACCACATTATCAACATCCATTCATTCAACCCACATTTCCTGAGCATCTACAATGCGCCAGCAGCTGGTTCCCCAGAGTGAATGTGCACACAATTCCTGACTTTGTGGAGCTTATTTTCTGGCGAAAGGATCGCTATCCCCATGGCCACATTTTACTGAGGCCTACTATGCTTGGACGCCTTGCATTTGGGGCTTTAAAAATTTATCTATCTATCTATCTATTTATTTGCATGGGCAGGCTCTGGGAAACAAACTCGGGTCTCAGGAATGGAAGGTGAAAATTCTGCCACTGAGCCACTGTTGCACTACCCTAAAAATTTACTTTTATGATTTTTGTGTCTGCTTCTAAAAGATTGTTATTTGTAAACACTTTGCCACAACTCACAGAACACAGGTATGTAATAATTGTCATACTTTTCCTTTTTAATAATGATTTGTTTCTGTAATCCAGCCTCCTCAATAACACATCAGATTTCAATGGCAGTGTTCAAATAGGGGTAAAATTAAGTGATACAGGACTAAGTACTACGGCAACTTCCATCTCTCTGACCTCACACCGTGCCGGGGAATCTGTGGAATGAGCGCGTGAGCAGTGCTCCCACTGATCTGACCTGCACTCCACGGCACGGGCAGGTGGATGCTCCCACAGTGCCAGGCTTTCAAGGGGAATTTCAAATAATCACTCTACTGATCTTTTTCAACTAGAAACTGACAACAAAGCCATTGCCCTCCTTGACATTTTTCTTGGGAATCCTCTTCCCACACCTCTTTAAATCCCAGCATCACCTCTCCTACCTCCTCACCCATGAGTGGGGATGACAGCTGCTATCTTATGAGGACTTGTGGCAACTGGATCACCTCATGCCAGTAGCGGCCTCAGCGTTACACAATCACCCTGGCATAAGTAGCAGCAAAGGTGGCCCTGAGTGTGATGGGAGGCCCCCACTCTGCTGGCCCAGGGGTCATGGTGCACTGGCTGGAGCCACAGGCTGGGCCTTCCCGGGCCTGTCTGGAGGTGGGTTTAGTTCTGATGGGAGATAATGAGGGACTAACCAGGGGCTGCTGCTGCTTGGCTACAGGGAGAGGCTAGTGGTGGCCGTTTCTGGACGGGCAGCGATCTCAGCATGGGGAGAGGAGAGAGAAGGTCTGAAATAAAGCTACGGTCCTGGGCTTCCAGACAGGTGGGGATGCCACTAACAGAGGTGGGTTACGGTGAAGAAAGAGAAGGAGACGAAAAATGACCACATCAGGAGCCTCTGAGTTCAGAGAGGGATTAAGCTGAGGGGAGCGTCCGTGGGAGTTCGGGGGTGTGGTTACTTCCTGTCCTTACCCGGAATATGCTGAAACATTATCTTCTCCGAATGCAATAAAATCTACCTTCTAGGACTAATTGAGCACTGTTGGAGCTCCTCTCTGCGTGTTAAGAATCCCCACTTCCACTCAGACACTGCCCTCTGTTGGATGCCTCACCAGAGGCCAGTTTTTTCAAGCTCCACGGGAAACTTCTGGCAAGCCCTTCACACTATACGGTATTCCTATTTTATCTGCATGATCACTCTGAAAAGGTTTCTGTCTCCCAGCTGGAGAAACTGAGGCACAGAGAGGCTAAGCACCACCCCCAAATCACAAAATTCAAGTTGGAGCAGAGCTAAGGCTGGAGCCCAAGTTGACGGCTTCATTCAGTGCACCCAGCTGCATCTGCAGATGGCGAGGGTGATTTGGCCAGATGGGGCTCAGACGTCCCTCCCAAGGGCTGCAAAGGGCCCCATAATCATGTCGCTTTCTTAAGGGGCTTAAGACACAAGCTTAAGAATCGAGGTTGAATTTGCGGCACCATGCCCGGCGAGGCTAAAGGCCCAGGGCTTTCAGGAGGTTGATAAAGACCCTGGACAGAGTCAGGAGGCTGTTTGTTCTGCTCTGCCTTCAACTCACTGGGAGACTGACCAAGTCCTTCCCCTTTCCAGCCTCTTGACCAACAGAAGGAGGGGAGTTCAACAGTGAATTTGCCTAACCCTAAAATCCGATGATGACTGATATTCTCTCTCAGGACAACTGTGGCAGGACCAAAATGTATATGCCCACTGACCTCACCATTCTACTCCTGGAATCAGTCCCATGGAAATATACCCAGCCAGTGTTCGGGACATTGCACAGGATGTTCAGGGCATCTCTGTGAGTCATCATGACCAAAACATCCACGTCATGAGACTGCCTGAATAGACTACGGCTCACCTACATCCTGGAAAGCTATGCAGCCAGGAAGAAGAATGCAGAAGGTATGTAGGCAGTGAAGCGGAAGTACAACTGTGATAATGATATATTGTGGAGTGAAACAAATAAGGTTTGTAAAAAAAATTACGTGTGGTTTTGACTCCATTACTATAATCGCAGGTACATAATAAAAGACCTGGAAGAAAACACCAGACTTTTGTTTCCTCTACTTTTGTAATTAAAAAGTATTTTAAAATATTTTAATCTGTAGCACGCCACATGAGATAAGGCTATATGGATTTCATCCAAGCAGTCCGAACTCCTGGACTGCCAAAAGAGTTTGATGACGAGAGTTTTGCATGTTCCTCAGAGGCAGGTGTCTCAGGTGCTTATGCTTCACCTACGCCCAGCAGATCTTGAAGAGGACTGTGTGACAGGTGCTGAAATCGAGAGCCCCAGACTGTGATTTTGGGTTCCCACAAAACTTGTGTTCTTTCCCTTTGGGATCTCACACCTACCAGGACATTTATCACATTGCACTGCAATTGTGCCCCTAAGCACAATGCTGCCCGCTGGATCTTACACTAAAAGTGGGGTATTTTGTATGTCTTTGGGGAGTTTTAACTTCATTTTTTCCTGGTCATCCACTTTCATTGTATTTTAAAATCGTATCCATCTTTACAATTGGAAGCATTTTAAGGTGTCAGCCCATCCAGTTTAGGAGGTGCTGCGCAGAGAACGGGGTCTGCAGGGCTCCCACCTCCCACAATGCTTGGTGGGGGAATGACTACGTCGCTGAGCGAACGACTCTGAGACAGAGCGAGGAGGCCCGGGAAGAAAGAGCCCTGAGCCTAGGCTCTCGTTTAAGGCCAGACGCGTAAGAATATTAGCAAACCTCTCCTCCTCATTTTAGACATGGAGTGGGCACGACAGTTCCCCAGTAATGGAACTGAACGAGCACCAGGGAGGGCTAAAAACAAATAAAAAGCAACAGTCACTGCTTGTGACTTTTAAAAATCGATTTAAAAAGGTGAGTAGAGTAAGGCAACCTTCTCCCGACCATGCTGAGTGAGAGCAGCAAGCACAGGGGCCGTGCGCCAAGACCCTGGTATTTGGGGCACACGTGCCTTGGGGTGATGGAATCAAGGAGTGGGCAGGAGTCACCCCGCAGGCATGGTGTCCGCAAGCCTCTCTGAAGCTCTTTATCTGTGTGGGAAGTACCTTCACATCAACATTTTGCCTCTTAACATAAGCAAAACTCTCCAACCAAGAAGGCTGTGGGATACGCCTGGCAACATTTTGAAAATTCCCACTGTTATGTCCAGAAACGCATAGATATTCTTTATGCTTAGAATTAGAAAGGTGACAACTGACTTTTTTTTTTAAGTTTCTTTGCAGAGTTGTGCAGCAGAAAAGATAGTCAGAACAGACCTGGGTCCTAATTGCAAGCTATGCTGTTTCTTTTCTGTGTAAGTCTTCAGGCAAAGCTATTTATCCTCCCCTCCTAAGCCTGCGTCCCCACGCCAGCAGGGTGGACTAACAGCAGTGCCTGGGTTAACGTGAGGATTAACGGACAGCGTGTGCACAGCACTCAGCTGCTCAGCCCGACAGAGTGAACCTGGGCCCTTTCTAATCTGACTCCAGCAGAACCCAGAAGACACCCTTTTATACCTGAACATCAGCGAGCCTCAGTCTGGTGATGCTCTCCTCCACTGCCTGCTGCTAATGACAGATCCCATTTCCTCATGCTCGGCATGTGCCGGAAGAAATGTTCAGTGAGATTTAGAATCTAGTGGGATTCCTAACGCATGCCTCTGAAGCAACCCCTCAGGGTCCCGCTTAGAGAGTAGGGTGAGAGGAGACCCCGTCCCGGTGCGTCCAGCTCAGAGACAGGAGGTCAGGATTTGACCTCTGCAGCTTATTAAAAGCTCTCTGCTTCCCAGCCCCTGCTCTCCTCGGGGTTTCCCAAGAGTATAAAGCTGTAGGCACCTCAGCTTTGGTTGGTTTTCTTCTTCTCAAACCACTTTCATCATTGGTATAATTTTACATAAACTTGGCATTCCTTTATTTTCCTTTAATATGTTCAATTCTTAAATATATTCTGAGGGAAAAAATTTCTATAAATGACTCTTAATAATGAGCTTAATAGTTTAAGTCACTGTATCGCCATTACAAGTTGGGTTGTTAGTTGATTTATTTTCACTTTGGAAATTCCTCTCAACAGCTAACCACTCTCCCTCCTCCCTAAAAAACCCCATGAGGGGTCCTGCTCAGACGCTGGGGCTGAGAGGCAGAGCCCTGGAGGGTGTCAGGTTTCTAGAAGGCAGCAAACTCTGCAACCTGACTCTTAACTAACTTCTCAACAGTAGGACTGTCACAGGGGAAGAAAAAAAGACACGGGCACAGGCATGCTTTCTGCTTCCAAAGAGAACAACACACTTCAAAAAGGAAGAACCATCCTAAACCAATAATTTAAATTCACTTTGCTCTATAAAAAGGCCTCACAGAAGGGTGTAGGTTCTGAACCTGATGGCTGGGGTGTGAGTACCAGCTTTGTGTGACTGCGGATCATTTACTTAACATCTCTGCCTCAGTTTCCTCTTCTGTGGAAGGGAGGTGATAGGTATACGTGTGTCTATATGATATTGTGAAGATGAAATCAGGACTGTGGGGTTTCCCAGGACTTGGCATTCTCAGGGCGAAGCCCAGGAGAGTCCCAGTCCAACCAGGTAGGCTGGTCTCCCTACGCGCCCTTAGAACAGGACCTGCACGTTCTAATGCTCAGTGGCCTGTACATGTTATTCAGCTTCGTTCTGGCCATCTGCTGCCCTGCTCCACATTTCCTCGTGGTCTCCTCTGCGTGGGCCTGCAAGATACCTCTTCTGCCACTGCGCTACTGCCACTATACTCCCCAAAGTCTCCAGCAATGTTTCCGGTCATTCATGGGCCAAACACTGAGAGAATTTGTGATGTGCCAGACAAACAGCTTTTCAACATATAACATAGCCTTTTCTCCACCCTCATCATCCTCAACTATCAGACAACACCTAACTGAAACTTAAAATGGGGACACTAATAACCCCATTTCCTGAGTTGATGTCCACGACATTTTCTTAATTTTCTAACCACAACTCCTCTGCCTTTTAATATTTGAATAATGTGAACTATTATAACAATTTAGAGAGTGCTTACTATGTATGAGGCAATATGCCAAACCCTTTACAAACCTCATGACAAACCCGAGGAGTAGGGACCATCATTCTCTCCAACTCTTGGATGACGACACTGAGACCAGGTTTCTTTCCCAAGTAGCAGAAACAAGACTTGAACCCAAGTACAACTCCAGAGCCTGTGCTCCAAGCACTTCACTACTCTGCCTCCTCTTCCTTCTCCTGCCCTTAAGTGCACAGGGCTGAGGTCTGGCCCTGACAGCAGGCGGCACAGCTGTGGGCAGGATGCCCACTCCTCCAAGCCCGTTTCCTTGTAGAATAGGGACACTGTGCATCAGTGCCACGGCGCTGTGAAGACGGAATGCATGCAGAATGCCCAGCACAGTGTTACAGCTACTGCAATGAGTGCTATATGATGATGATTACTGCTATTCCTCCAGTATGTCCCCTTACCCAACCTAAGTCCAGACCTTCACAGTTTCATGTCCAGGCGAAGGCAAGGGCCTTTTCAATGGCCTCGCCGCCTCCAACTTTCTTGCCTCCAATCTCTCTTCAGGCAACAGTTTCCTAGTCTAAGGTCAGAAAGCTCACTGACACCTAAGCTCTGACATCTGCGTTTCCCAAATGTGCTTGAAGGTAAGAACTACTAGGGGGACAATTAAAATGACAGGTTCCCTGGGCCCCATTCCAGACCTCCAGAAATGGGATCACAGAAGAGGCCCTGGAATTTGCATTTTTAATAAGCACCGAGATGATTTTTATCCTCAAGCACGTGTGGGCACCCTGGCATACAAGATAAAGTCTTGACAATACCAAAGATCTTCATTCAATGACCTCCGTGAAATGGCACCAATCTCCTTATTTGAATGTCACTCCAAGGTTTTCCCGTCTTTGGACTCATCCCAGGGTGCTGCCCGCCTTACTTGACCATCCTCTACTTCAAGTCTTTGTTCCTGACATTTGCCTGCCCAGAATACCTTTTCGATTCCTCTCATCTTTCTACAGTTGTTTCAGATGCCACAGACGTTCCAGTTATCTCTAACCATTGAGATGGCCTCTCATCAAATTCAGAATAAAATCCAAACCTCCCATCATGGTCTACAAGACCTCATAAAGTGGCCCCTGCTGCCCCTCACCCCCAGCCTCATTCTGAGCCCTTCTTCACTCTTTATCTCCAGGCCCAGGCCTCCTTTTAATTCCCTAAACACACCAACCTTTTTCCTACCTTTAAACCTTGGCACATTTCTTTTCTCTGCCTGGAAGGAACTCTTCCCCACCCTATTCCCATCATAGAACTGAAATATCACCTTCTCAGAGCGTTTCCGTACAATACATCTAAGTAGACTCCACATGCACACATGCACGCACACACTCCATTTATTTTCAATCATTACACCCTGTTTGATCAGTTGCCAACATTTGAAAATCAGGAAGCTGATTTTCCATGCTAGAATATATTAAGCAGATACTAAAAAAGTACTGTCAAACTCCCTCGAGGGATGGGAGAAAAAATATGAAACTATTAAACCTTACCATCAGGGAATCCCCTGATACTGTGTCAAATATTAGGGACACCAAAGTCAATAGGCCATGCCCTCGATCATGATGCTTACTCTCGTGAAGCTTATGTAGTTAGCAGAGAAGCTTAGCCTACCTATAGGCATGCCTAAGAGTTACTTCTGGAGGACCTCTGTTGTGGCTCAGATGTGGTCTCAGTCTCTCTAAGCCCAACTCTGCAAGTGAAATCATTGCCCTCCCCTCCTACATGGGATATAACATCCAGGGGTGAAAGTCTCCCTAGCAATGTGGGAGAGGACTCCCAGGGATGAATCCAGACCTGGCACCGTGGGATCAACAATTCCATCCTGACCAAGTGGGGGAAAAGAAATGTAATTAATAAAATATCGGTGGCAGAAAGAGTTCAAATAGAGTCGAGAGGCTACTCTGGAGGCTGTTCTTACGCAAGCTTCAGTTAGACCTTACTCCCTATCATAACCTGCCAACCCCCAACCAGGACCATTCCAGCCAGTTCTAAAAAACACCCAGGGCAATATAAAAGATTGCACAAGGGTTCCAAGCACTGGAGTAACTTTCCAGAAACTTACAACCTCCAGATGGGTCCCTGGTCCAGATAAGTCCTGAAACCTACAGGGCCCAGCCTCTCCAGAACATCAGCTAGTTCCATCTCCCTACCCCATATTAGTGACAGACCCTTCCAGTAGCAAAAATTTAGATTGGCCATAGCCCAAACAACCCTAAAGAGAGGTATGGAAAAATCAAAGGTAATAGTGGAGTTATACACTGAAGATAGGATTTAACAAATGAATATGACTGCTGAATCATTAAACTGTATCTCTTTTAGTCTCCAGTATCTTAGAGCAGTTAGAAGTAAAAACCTAAAACTGTGGAATTGTAACCCATGTCAAACCCTGAAATATGTTCTGACTAATTGTGGCGCTGTGCTTTGAAATGTATTGCTTTTTTGTACGTATGTTATTTTTCACAAAAAAAGAGAGAAAAAAAGTCAACTGTGGTGATAAAAAAAACATTTAAACCTTCTAACCTCCTATAACTGGAGCAGCTAGAAGGAAATATCTGAGAGGATTGCATGGTCCACAACAAACTCTGGGAAATGTCCTGTAACTTCTTATTGAGGAGTGCTTTGAGGACTATTGCTTTTTTATTTCTTTGCTTTGTTTATATGTTATACTATACAAGAAAAAAGTTAAAAAAAAAAATCAGGAAGGTTCCCACAAAAAGTCCAGCATCTCTTAAAGACTCAGAAGACAGTCGGCGGGGAGCCTGTGCCCACACACAGCCACGCAGGCTGGAGGTGAGTCCTTCACATGGAACAGTGGCACTCTGTCCTCTAGTCCCCACCTGTCTGGGCCATAAAGCCACTGAGTTTGCGACACCACCATCCCCTCTGCCAATTTATCAATTCGGTTCACTTGCACACGGTCTGTCTACCTTGTGCAAAGAGTTTTTATTCACCAGTGGTAGCCCCAGCATCTAGCATAGGCCTGGCCTATAGATGGACCACAATAAATATTTGATGAATGAATGAATGGATGCCCTCCCTCCACCCTAAATCCCATAGGCCACAACACTCATTTTGGCATTTGATCACACTCTTTCTTGCAAGATTCAGTAATTTGCTGCCCTTGGTGCCTGCCACCTCAGTAGAGTCTTATTAAAACGCAACTCTAACTTTTCCATTTCCTCTTTTAGAAAACTCCTAGAACCAACTGGAGAAAGCATAAGCTCCTCGCTACAGCCTTTGAGACACTGCACAATCTGGTTCCCACGTTAAATTTCCAGCCTTGCTCTCCAGGGAGAGCCCCCACGAGCACATGCCCACACTCCGCAGGCTCCTGAACACACCATGTTCTTTCCCCACCCCCACAACTCTGCCTGCAAGCTCCCTCTCCCCTGGAATGCCTCCGCTGTCCTCCCTCTCCATCCCCACCCCCCATGCCTCTAGCAAACTCCTACTCATTCTCCAGACCCAGCTCTAACCAAAGTCACTTCACCGTGAAACACTCCAGACTCCCCCGGGGGCTGACTAAGTCATTCTTTTCTGCTCCCACCCCTTCCCTCTCATACCCTGGCCTTAGCACTGAGTAATAGCTTAAAATAGCCGCTGGTGTCTTCTGAGCCCTCACCGTGTGCCAGGCACGGAGTGAGCTTTATCTCTTTTCATCCTCACACCCATCCCAAGCAGCTCTCCCCCTCCTTGGGAGGAAAACACACAGTTCGCATTCCCATCTCCAGCTTCATGGAGAGTCCATCACTGCCAGCCTGTTTAAAAGTTTCTCTGTCCCTCTCCACCTCCACCCACCTCAGATCTTCCACCCTCCATCCACCTCAGATCTTCCACCCTCCATCCATGACCCTCATCACCTCTAACATGATATATATATATATATATATATTTTCATGGGCAGGCACCGGGAATCGAATCTGGAACTCTGGCATGGCAGGCAAGAACTATGCCTGCTGAGCCACCGTGGCCCACTCACATGATAGATTTTTAAACATGTACGTGCACATTTTCTCTCGTCCCACCAGTATGTCAGTTCTACGAGGGCAGGGATTTGGCTGTGTCTTCTTCACTGCTGTATTCTTAATACCTACAATCGTGCCTGGCATACAATAATCACTTAATAAATATTTATTTATCCAAGAAGGCTACGTTATTACTGTTTTCATTTTCTTTCCCCACAGTTCAGCAGCTGGCTGGTGGGAGAGCCAGGATGCAACGCCAACTCCAGCCCCCACCCCTTAGGTACGGCACCCGAGGACCTGCACTGCTCTCTCCATGAGCCCACCTCTCAGCTGGGCTGCGAGTTCCTTGGAGGCAAAAACTCTGTCATATTCATATTTGCATTTCCTTGCTTGATCTTTGTTAGGTGCACAAGGAATGTTTGCTGAACCAATCTATCTGTGGAATGTGAAGTGCTAGGTAGTAGGAGTCATATCTTCATTCCTTCTGTGTTATCCTTTACCTCCATACCGAGCAGAGTGTTACATACACAATGGAGGCTAATAAACATGTGACACATTAATGAATTAATCATGGCAGTGGGAAACGAAAAGAACCAGAGAGCAACAGTGAAAAGAATAGGTGACTTTTCTGGAGTCCTTCTGTGCTGGGCCCTATTCTAAATGGTTAGGACATGAGCTAAGACAGTTAATTCTATCATCATCTTCATTTTACAGATGAGGAAGTGGAGGCTCGGAGACCTTGAGAACTTGCCCAGCCAGTAAATGGCAGATGCAGGATTAGAGCGCTGGGCACCTGACGTGAATCAGGTTTGCGTATTCTGCCTATTTCACTACAGAAAGTGTCCATTAAGAGGCTGTCCTGTGCGCAAATAAAAAATAATGATTTATTATCAATTTCCATGTTATTTCAAGGGATCTCTTGCAGAGGCTTTGGTAACATATATCAGTAAGTAATACCCAATTTTTGTATCACACTTTATGGTTTGCAGAGCAGTTTTGTGTATATTTTCTCATCCTATTCCCACAATGATACAAATGTAGGCATTGTCTTCTTTTATAGAGTTAGAATCTGAGGCTCTAGACAGCGGAGGGAAGTCTTTCCAGCAAGGAGCAGATCGAGAACTCAAATTAACATCTATCATTAAAAAAAAAATTAGGATCTCAGTGCCTCCAAATATTAAGCTCTTTCATGATCCTTAAAATTAAATAAGATAATCTGCATGAGCGCACTTTGCACAGTTCTTGGCACACAGTGGGTGATTCATGAATGTCAGCTCTCATCATCCTCGTCCACCTCCAAAGAACTGGCGGATTTCTGCAGACCTGGACAGAAAGATTACTCTTCTCATTTCAGTTTGTCCCCAGTGACATTGTAACAATGATCAACCTCCATTATCCCTGGGGTACCAGGGAACGTAAGAGCTGGCCGGGCTGTGGAGATGACCTCATCGTGTGTCTGCACTTTACAGATGGAGAAACTGAGTTCCAGAGAGCGGAGAGGTCAAAAAGCAAAGTTGTGGCCGATCCCCGTGGAGGATAAGCTATATATGTCCAGTGCCTGGTACACCCTGCCTCCCCCAAAGATGGGTTTTTACTTAAAGGTGCATTTAGCTTCTTCAAGGCTACAAGAAATCAGTGAAGTATTAGTTTGCTTCGCTGAGAGCACCAGCACTCCTCCCCCACACTCAGGGCAGTAAAGCATCCCGAGCCATTAACCAGGAAACAGGCCACGGGATTTAACCCACCTCTGCTAAAGGGCTTGCAGGGCTTTGGTGAGCAGTCTGAGATTCACAAATATACAGTTCCCCTCTTTCTCAAAGAATTATTAACCAGCTCCATCGAAATCCACCAGTTATACAGTTCCCGTATTCCTCAAACAATTATTAACCAGCGCCATCAAAACTGGAACTTGGGCGATCAGGGAGAAAAAGAGCTGGCAGGAGAAATTCCTTGAGAAAAGTTTCACCGGCATTATGCCACCCTCCCCCTCCCCCGCAAGAACTGGAGGAGGAAAGGGGCAAAAACTGTCATTACACCGCACGGGAGTGGATGAAGCTAACCGTGGAAAAGTACCCACTCTTTCCCCCCCAGGGCGGACCGCGGGCGACGGCGGCGGGTGCTGGCGGACTTGGGGCGCCCCTCGCGACCTCCCCCAGCGGTGGCCGGGGGCCGCGCCCTTCTCCGGGAGCCCAGGCCCGCCCCTCCCCGGCCCCGCCCCAGCCCACGGGCCATCGACGCCCCCAGGCCCGGGACTGGGGTGGGGGCCGCTTAGCCTGCGGGTTCGGGGGAGGGGGAGGTAGGATGGGTGGTCTCTCCGCCGAGGTAGGCGGGAACACCCGCCGCGCCCTACGCCCTCCGCCCTCCGCCCGGGCCCCTGACGACGGCCGAGACCCCGGCCCCGGGGACAAGCGGGCGGGCGGCACCCCCCACGAGGCTCCCTCGGCCCCACCTGCCTCCGCCCGGCCGCCCGCCCGGCACGGGCCCCTCTTAGGAGGTCGGGAGCGCCGGCCCCTCCGCCCCGCACAACAGCCGCGGACCCCGCGCGCGACCCCCGGCTCGCGGTCTCCCACGCGGCGACGCGGTCCCCGTCCGCGCGACACGCGACGGCAGCACGCGGTGCCCGCCGGGGTGGGCGCCGAGCCCCGCTGGCCAGCGTGTTCGCGCCACAGACCCCGAGGGACGCGCCCCCGGCGCGCGGTGCGGCGGGATCCTCCGACCGCCAGGCCCGAGCCTCGTGACGCGGCCGGCCAGCCCGAGCGCAGCAGGCGCGGGCCAAGGGGGTGGGCAGACGTCCGGGGGGTCGTTCCGGGTGGACAGCGCCCTTTCCACCCACGAGTGGCCGGCACGCCTTAGGGTCCTCACGGGGCTCTGACCAACCGAGCCCCTCTCCCGGGGTGACCGGGAGCTTCGCCCTCTGAGCCAGGGCGGGCAAGCGAGACGCCCCCTCAGCCCAGCGCGCAGAGACCACCCGGCCGGGCCTTCCCTCCACGGGGCCCGCAGCGCGTCCGGAAGGACAGGCGGGAAGGGGGCGCCGGCCAGGCCAGCGCTCCAGGGCCTCCGCCCCGGGCAAGCTCTTCTCCACGCGTCCTCCCCGAAGGGCTGCTGGGGGCTCGCTCTGCCCTTCCACCCGGTACCTGCCACTGAGGAGGAACGGCCCTGGCGGGGCGTCCAGGGGGTCCGCAGCCCTG
>PVIY010040898.1:0-22018 GCA_004026745.1 Myrmecophaga tridactyla | reverse complement strand
GCTCATGGACTCTCTGCTTCGTAGTGTCACTCTCTCTGAATCTCTTTCTCCAAAATGTTTCCTCTTTTATAGGACTTCAGAAACTAATCAAGACCCACTCAAATGGGTGGAGACATGTCATCCCCTAATCCAGTTTAACAACCATTCTTAACCAAATCACATCAACCAGGGAGATGATCCAATCACAGTTTCAAACATAAAGCATTGAATAGAAATTATTCTACCTTTACAAAATGATATTTTGATTAAAACATGGCTTTTCTTAGGGGGCATACTTTCTTTCAAACCAGCACAGCATTCTAGGCCTCCTCTATCAGACTTCTCATAATTCCTCCAGATTCTTCCCCTTATCCATTTAAAAAGCCGTTCCAATATGTTTGGTATCTGCAAACTGCAGCAGCATCCCACTTTCCGGTACCAAAATCTGTTCTAGTTTGCTAGCTGCTGGAATGCAATATACCAGAAACAGAATGGCTTTTAAAAAGGGGAATTTAACAAGTTGTTAGTTTACCATTCTAAGGCTGAGAAAATGTCCCAATTACAAGTCTATAGAAATGTCCAATCAAATGCATCCAGGGAAAGATACCTTGGTTCAAGAAGGTGGATGAAGTTTAGGGTTTCTCTCTCAAGTGGAAGGGCACATGGCTAACACAGTCAGAGTTTCTTTCTCATCTGGAAAGGCACAAGATGAACATGGTCAGGGCTCGTCTCTCATCTGGAAAGGCACATGGAGAACACGTCATCACTTGCTTATAAAAGTTTCTATGGTGTCTTCTCTGTCCTGCATTCTTACAGACAATGTTTTGGATCCAATCTAAATATTTTACATATTTCCTCCTGCTTATCTTAGAGCCCATACCAGCATTTTTGGATCTGGACTTCACCATTCAATATACCAATCACTCTTTCATTCCTCTGTACAAGTAGAGATGAGGAAGAGATTTCATTAAGCTTGCTGACATTAATCGATGAATAATAGCGGTGTGACTGTGAATTGAAAAGTATTCTGAGACCAATAATGAATGCTATAATCAACTAGAGATGTCTACCATGGGTGTGAGAAAAGGAAATGACTCCCTGCAAGTCATTTTTACCTAAAGAACTAAAATGTCAAATGAATACTGCATGGAAATTTCAGCTTATGCCTTTTGTAGACTACTTTCCGCTGTCTTCTATCCCATCTCCCACTTTTTGGGATATCAGATACTACCAGAGAGCATCTCACCCCAGGCATGTCCAAGTTTGAGGCATTTCAGCTGTCCTTTCAACACCAAATGCAATCATTAATATTGTTTGACTAATTGATCATATAACTTGAGGGGAAAAAAAGAAGTGGATAAAGGCATATAGGAAAATAAAAAACAAAGATAAATTTAATGTGAAGAGTTTCAATAGATATTATCAAATTTAAGAATTATCATGTAGAAAAACCCACAGACATATCCCTTTGTTCTTTCTATTCAATAATAAGAAAATTCTCATTATCAGGAAACTCATATAAAGATACATGTCTTTTAATGCAGAGGCTTGAGCATATATAAAGCAGAAAACACAAAAGAACCACTTTAAGGTTCATTCCTATAAACAAAACTAGAAAGTTCAGTGGTATAAATTATTTTAACAATAGAAAGCTTTTAAGAGATGATAATAAGAAGTGATGAAGATGATGATAACTGTAGGAGCAATGTACAATGTGCTTTTCATGATTATCCAGTTTAATAAACACAACTGCAGAAGCAGATTGCTTGATGCCTTCATTACACAGAAGAGGAAATTTATCTGAGAGGCTGAACCTACTCAAGGTCACACTGCTGCAATGCCACAGAGCAGGGATGTTGCAGTTACTCCAAACCCACTCATAACGTCCACATGATACTGTCCCAGTTAATAGTGCCATAGACACTGCCAGTAATTCTTAACTTCATCTGAACTCAGGTCAACTTCCTATATGGCACATAAAAGGGACCACGGTGCTAAGTGTGGCAGTGTAACAGAATAAATCCTGAAAAAGTCGCATTTGTAAAGATCCAGGGACAGTGCCTTTTATATTTCCAGAGCCCTATACCTCTGTCTGTGTCTCTCAGTATTTTTATGATCTGCCACTACTTTAGCAGACAGCACATCACCAAGTTTGCAAGGTAATTTTTTTGGACTGATCTCATTTATGCTTGCCCATTTCTTGCCAGTAACAAATCTTGTAAAACACACTTAGCGTTCCAGGGCTTTTCACATATAACTTATCTGTCTGAAGGTTTAAAAAAGTAATTCACAACATAGCTCTCCATCAAAAGAGGTAGGTAACCATTTCCATTCTTGTCTTTATGTATATAATAATTATGCAATTTATGGGATCACAGGAGCTCTATGACTTATATCATTTGGGGCATAATGTGATCCTCTTGATTAATAGCTGCCATTTATTCAGAGACCACACAGGACACTTTCTATTTATTGAACATTCTCACTTAATTCTCACGACAATAGTAAGGGAAGCTGTCATTATCTCCACTTCAGTTGCAGTAACAATGGTAAGGCCAAGATCAGAGCTGGTGAACAACAGTATTATTCTCTCAATGAAAAAGGGGTGGGAAAGTAGTTTGAAGGTTCGGCACCATCTGTCTCATATTAACATTTGGCATTTTATGATTTATTTAGTCAACTAACTTTTACAAGTCTTTATCTAGAGATAAAACACAGTAGGTATATTGAACTATAGTGTGTGGAATGTTAAAAAGACATCACCACCCAGAAGTCAGTTTCTTAGCTATGTGTTTTGAAGCTATATGGTTGCAAAAACCTCTACCCTCTGCCTCCCTTCTGTCATCCCAGGTCAGGGTTTCTTAGCAGTGGCCAAATAATCCCTGTTTGTGGGGCAGCATCCCTGCCCCCCCACCCCCGCTAGATGCCATAGAAAACCACCTCCTCCTCTAGCCATGACAATCGACAATGTCTCCAGACATTGCCATATGTCCATGGGGAACAAAACGGCCCTCTGTTAAGGCACTGTATTCTAGACTGAAATCTCACTTGACGAGTCTTTGATGGTTTGTTAACACTTTCACATTTAACAAACAATTATGTCTTCTTTGTGGTGTGTAAGCAACTTTAGTATATGGCTGTAATCAGAGTGCATGTACTGCATTTAGGACCCACTCAACCCTTAAAGAAAAATTGGGTGAACACATAGAATGACCGAACTCAACTAATTTATCTATTAAGACACTACTTTTGAAGCCATGCTTTAATGACTTTTCAGGTAGGCAAATAGGGTACATTTTTATTTATTTATTTATTTATTTATTTATTTATTTATTTATTTATTTATTTATGATCAGATCAGAGCTGGCCTGAAAAAAAAGTAAAATGGAAAACTAATAAAAGTCAAAGGCCTGCTAGCATCTAAAATTATCTGCATAGCAAATGTTTTGGCCTTTTCTGACAGCCACATATTTGACATTATCTGCAAAAGAAACATCAATACTCTAAGGTTGCAGTTGAGGTATCTTATATCCAAAAGGGAACTGGAGAGCATTTACCTCAATACAACTTCATAAGAAATGTAATGCTTAATTTTATATGAATCATACCATTCATTCTTCGATTACTCCTTAAATTAATTGAATCAATGTCAAGGGGAGTTTACAGTTTTGTGTTATCGTGTTAAGCAAAAAATATCATTGAATGAAGGAATGCATACAGGATTGGAGAATAAGAGATAGACATGTCAAGATAAAAAAAGAAAACATCTTTCCCATTATAAATAAAGACCTTTAAAGAAGTCATTGTCCCTGACAAGTTGTGCAAATTTAAAATAATAAAATGTATTTTTAAAGAAAACTGTGATTTTATCATCCATAATCTATTATTTAGTCCAAATAAGACGTTTTCATTACGCACTTCTCTAATAACATAAATATGTTGTTCCACAATATTGAGGTAACGGAAATATTAGCATTTGTTGGCATCAAGCAGTCTCTTGAAAGGTCAGACCAAATGTCCAAAATGAATTATTATTGTGTGTTGCTCCATCTCTGTCTTGAGCTCATTAGGGAATCATGCCTTTATGTGCTAAAAGAGGTGCAGGCTTACCGCAGCATTTCTCACATCCCCCCAACACTTGCTTCTTTTTTTTTTTTAATAGTAGCCGTTCTTTTGGGTGTGAAATGGTTATCTTATTCTAATTTTGTTTACATTACCCTAATGGCAAATAAGTTTGCACATCTTTTCATGTGCTTATTGGGTTAACTTTTTTAGAGTCTATTAAGTTTCTAGCCCATTTTTAAATTGGGTTGTTTGTCTTTTTGTTGATGAGCTGTAGGATTTCTTTACATATCCATGAAATTAAACTGTTTCTGAATATATGGTTTCCAAATATTTTCCCATTCTGTAGATTGTCTTTTTACTTTAATGATGAAGTCCTTTCATGTACAAATGTTTTAAATTTTGATGAAGTTCCATTATTTTTCTTTTGTTGTTCATCTAAGAAAACATTGCCTAACACAAGGTCACAAAGTTACTTCCCCATGTTTTCTTCTAAGAGTTTTATACTTTTATTTCTTCATTTTGAGTTAATCTTTGTATATAGTGTGAGGAGGGTCCACCTTCATTCTGTTGCATATGGACATCCAGTTTCCCAACACCACTGTGTAAGAGATTATTCTTTGCCCATTGAGTAGACATGATACTATTGTCAAAATCATAAGTGTTGAGGTTGGGAAAGAGGGATAGAAATTATTTAAAACTATAATTACTTATAAATATGAAAGAATTTGATATTTACACTTATTTATAATAGGAAATCTCTCCTTTCTCCAGATTAGAAACCACTAACTAATAGTATTATTTTCTGTTTACAAAAATCATCGATCTTTAAGAAGAATTTGGAAAATTAAGAGAATAAAACTTGAAGAGAAGAACTTGGTTCCATCAAGTCAAACACAATTGGTAAAAATAATCTGAAAGAATATACACGAATGTTCATATAATATATGTGTGTATATAAATGTATATATGTATGCATAATTAAATATATAGATATACAATGTTTCTGTGTTGTGTAAATCATATTGCTCATAGTAATATGTAATTTGTTATTCTTTAAACTAGTAACTTGTCAGCATGGCCATTTACCTACAATACTGTTTTTACTAGCTTTGCATACTGGCTTATGGATGGACTTTCATATATTTAACCAGTTCCCTCTTGTTAGGTATTAAGATCTTTAGCTCCAGTTTATCTTTTATTAGTAATAAAAATCCTATAATTTAACTCTTTATTCATAAGCTTGATTGTTGGACCAAAGAATACGATCTGTTAAAACTTCCTTTGCCCTACCATCTATGTAGATCACAACAACCGGAGAATTGGCTCTTATTGACAATATATGTGTATGTTAAAGAATTTTAAACTTATTTGAATAAGTAATTTTGATACATGAGGGGATTTTATTTACTTATCCAGGGCCTTTTTATCAATAAGGTGCTATGCTTGTAAGAAAAACTTTAATTCATATTCACCTTTTCTAACCCAGCCCCATCTCATTGTGAGTAGATATGCAACATTATGATAATATATTAAAGCAAGTCATTGGCTCAAGCATAGCTATAAGCTTTAGAAATTATGATTTAGAGACATTTTAGTGCAAATAAATACAGTTCAGTGGGCAGGTTAGAAGGGAAATTATTTAGTGTAGGAAAACTAGAAAGCCTGGGAGAAGGATTTGATGGAAGATTAGAAATAGCTTCTTGCTTTTTGCATCAAGCAGCTTAAATGAATTTATGGATTATCGTTAGTCTATATGTTATTTAGTTGGCAAGGTTATGCATTTATAGAAGGGCCATAAGAGTTCAGAAAAAAGTTAATATAGAGTTAAGTATCTGAACTAAGGAATATACAATGGGGTGAAACTGAGTGATAAAAACAAATAAATAATTTAAAGATACAAAAATAAATACTTAATGGAACTTTTGCTTCTGTCAATTGAGATAAAAGGAAAGGGAAAGGAAAACAAGGAGAGGAAAAAAAGACCCTTTTGTGAGAAAACTTATACCATCTAATTATCTACAGAGGGAAGATGCTTTACTTCATTAACTCACTGGCACTTTATCACTCAAGAAAGTCCCTTTTTGCTTTTCAAGTCTAGCTTGAACATTACATTGTTAATCCTCCCTTACCCACAGTATAGCTTGAGTAGGAAAAAGCTCCCTGTTCCCCTAGAGGGCCATGGAATATACTCAGACCATCTCAATTTTATTTAATGAAGACCTGAAAACTGAATGTCACCTTCTTACATATTGTCTGCTCTCTCTGATAATGGCATCGTTTGGCATGAATCAAATGACTGCCCAAAAAAGTCCTCACTTTTCAGTAACAAGGTAGGGAATTTAAAAATTATCATATAACGTATTGAATTATTCAATAAATAATCATGAATAATTAATGCCAAGAAGTATAACAAAAGCCATCAAGTTTGCTTTACTGAGAATTTCCCTTAGAAGATAGGTATTATTGATTTTCAAAAGAGACCTTCAGAGTCCAAAAGGAGTAAATGAAGCAATTTATATAAGAATTCCACACATGAATAAATAATAGCACAACGAATGAGCTACCTCACACAAGAAATACTTCATAGCAGGGCTTGTAATAATGGTATATTTAATATACTTCTTCAACTGTGTTGGATGATCATGGAACTAAAATGGGCCATCAATTAGAAAGACACTGGAGAGGGGTTATTGCACAGAGATGAGGTGAATGTTAACCTACCAGCAGCAGTTGGTTTGAATTAGATTCCTATAGAGGTGGTAATTGGGTTGGCCACAGGAATGTAATTCTAATTCGTCTTTGTTCACAGTGCTTAGGTATTCTCAAATATAATTAATTTCCCTTGGAGGGGAGGGAAAGCGTGGCAAATAAAATTCACGAGCTTAAGTTAGCATTTTGCACCTATTGTCTAATATAACAATCACACCAGTTAGTCCAATTCCAAACTTATTTTGGCTCATGAAACTTTAATGGTCCATTTGCTTAGACAAAAAAAAAAAACTAAGAAATATTCATTCTAATTAAATTCTAAGATAAGACAAGGAGAAATCAGACAGGTCTATACTTGTAGCTTACAATCCTATAAGTATCCCTAAATTCATTAAATTCTGCTTCTAAAATGAACAGTTTTTCATGTAAAAGTTCAAACCAAATTTTTTTCAAATCTCGAAAATTCCTAACAAAAATAGGTAACAATGTATAGCATTGCTATAGGCCAATGTTATAAGCCGAGGATGGTATACTTTTTCAGTAAAGAGCCAGATAATAAATATTTTAGGACCTGTGGGTCATACAACCTCAGTTGCAAGTACTCAACTCTGCCACCAGAGAGAAAATATTTATAGACAATGTATAAATGAACGAGCATGGTTGTGCTCCAATAAAACTCTACTTGCGGACCCTGAAATTTGAATTTCATATAGTTTTCATGCCACTCAATGTTACTTTATTTTTTTAATTTTTTCAACCATTTAAAAATGTAAAATCAATTCTTAGTGCATAGACCATACAAAAATAGGCAGTGGGCCAGATTTGGCCCACAAGCTGTAGTGTGACAATATCTGTGACATACACACGTCCACATATCCACATACTCACAAAGACATTTAATCCTCACATCAACCCTAAAAAGTAGGTACTCTTATTTTCCCCACTCAGAAGATGAGGAAATTGTGGTACAGAAAGGTGAAGTAACTTCTTCACAGTCATCCAGCAAGTAAATACAAGAGAATTTGACCTGTCTTCAGAGTTGTTTTCTTAAATGCCAAACTAGATTGTCTCCTTACTATAAGGTGCAAAGAGCATCATACTTCTTCTACCTGTGACATGTGATAGAAATATTGTACACTTCACGTGATTTTTCCTGGTGCTTGGCATGTGTGACTAACCAGAGTTGGGACTTAATTTCCCCTTTAACTTTTTCTCTACTTTACCTTCATGACTGATCCACAACACTGCCACCTGAAGTAGCATATACTCAAAACACATTTATTGAATTAAAATTTTATAGTGCATAAGAACTATGTGGAGTAGAAATGGGTCATGCCCTAGTTGATTGGCTCTACTCAAAACAAAAACAGAAAAAAGAATGTGGTCAAGAGTGAAAACACAAATCTGCTCATTCTTTTCATTTTAATATCTGTGAGAATGCCAGGAAAGATTAAACTCCTTCTTTATGTGATCAGTTGAAGAGTTGAGCACTTGGGTCAACTAATTGTCCATTTCAGAGTTGATCATTTTATAAGATTATATCTATTTCTTAGTGATATTATCAAACATGAGAACTACAAATGCATTAAGAAAATTAAATCCAGAGTAGTTATACAATCTAAAAATGATACTCAAGCAAATGTCTTACCTTGTCACAAACTGAAAATTGCCTCACTTATGAAGCCAATTACCTGTCATCTCACTGGCTAGAAAAAGCACCCAGAATTAATTATTTGAGTGGTCATTCCCAGTGATGGCCTTGGACCTGGGAGTCTTGTTCTTGATCTTGGACTTTGTCATTTCTGGTGAGACTGGGGCTGTTGAGAAGCAGAAAAAGCACAGTTAGAATGTTTGGCACATTGCCTGATAGTGTGCAGAGGAGAAACAGATAAGAATATGTGGAAAAACTGATTCTTGAGAGCATCTCAAAAATTCATCCCAATATCTTCCAGCTCTTTTTGAAATGGACTTAAATATTTGCAGTTTTTGACCTAAAATTTTGCAGGAGTACTTCTCCTCCTGTTCTGTACTCAGTGCAGATGGGGAACAGCTGGTCACCCCCCTCATTACAATTTCCCTCCAATACATGATGGCAGTAATTAAGTCCATTTCAACACTGCATTCTTCAGGCTCAATAATTCAGGATACTAAATTGTAACATAAAATTCTTATGAAATTACTTCGTTTCTAATTTTAGCAAAGTAAATCATTAGCTTTAGTAAAATATGGATTTCCCCCATAAAGTGAGAAGTGCTTATTTAGAGGAGACTTTTTCTTTAGAGAGCTCTGTTGTTCAGTGGCCCCATATGTGGCTTTGGAATCAGATATTCATTCATTCTTTCCACAAATACTGTTGACATAGCAAGTATCTTCTGTGGGGCAGGCACAATGCTATGTGTTGGTAATGCAACAGAGAAAACTCAGAAATAGGCCCTGCTGCCGTGCAGCTTGCATTTTGGTGAAGATGAAAGAAAAAGTAGTTGATTGTATACTGTGATCAATGCTGTTAAATAAATAATCAAGAGACCAAAATAAAGAGAGAAGGATGAATCAGGGATAAGGGGGTTCAGAATTCCAGTTCTGCTCCTCACTTTCATGAGTAAGTTACCTAATTTTTTTAAGCATCAATTTCCACATCAGTAAATTTGGTAGAATAATATCACCTACTACAGAGGTTGATTTGTGGATTAACGGAGATAAAATTGTAAAATCACTTGAAACAGTACATCAAGGACTTTGTGAGAAACTCATTAATAATAATATATTAGATAACACTTATTGTCACTATTTTCAACATGGAGACAAAAGTCACAGTTCTCATTTTGGTGATCAAGAATATAATCAGGAGGTGAGGTGCGAGGGTAGTTCAGTGGTAGAATTCTCACCTGCCATGTGGGAGACCTGGGTTCGATTCCCAGCCCGTGCACTTCCTAAATAAACAAATAAAAAAAAAATTGCAATAAGGCGATACTCACATGGAAAAAGAATGAAGTGTGATCCCTGCCCTACAGCATATAAAGAAAAATATATATATATATAATCTGGAGGTTTATGCTACAAAGGAAATGCAAAGATTCATCTATTTAAGGCATTTTCATATAAATAATTTTATTGTTGCTAAACATCAGTTAAATTGGTAAGTTATTGAAATAGTATTCTAAAGGTGCATGCTAAGATATCACAAAGGTAGTATACAGTAGTATAAAAGTATTCCATATACAGGGGCGGGCCATGGTGGCTCAGCAAGCAGAATCCTCACCTGCTATGCTAGAAACCTGGGTTCGATTCCCGATGCCTGCCCTTTAAAAAAAAAAAAAAAGCATTCCATATACAAAAGCCTGAACAGAATAAATCCTCTCTCTTCTCTAAAGTATGGTTTTACTATTTTTGTAAAATGCGCAGCTTGAGTGCATTGTCTTTGAGAGGGCCTCCTGCATTTAATAGTCTCAATTCTGTGATTCTAAGGCAGTAATCTTTAAAATGAAATTAATAATAGGGAAGCAGAACTTCTCTGGATATTTGTTTAAAGGTACAGTCATTGTCAGCATATACAGATGGACTAGAACCAAGTTTCTAGAGAACTAGTTCATACAGTATTTGTTCTTTTCCTCCTAAACCAGGGTCCCAAAGCCAATGTTCATTTCTAGTAGAGAAAGATCAGATTTCCAACACTCACTCTTTGTATGAATTCAGGAAGAAGCTTCTAATACTCAGCTGGAACATCTATAAAGAAGAGTTAATAAAATACCTACATCGAAGCACTGCTATATTAAAGGAGATAAGGCAATAAAAGTACTAAGATATGACTTCCCACTGATAATTTCTCAATACTTGTTAACCAATGATTATTCAAAGTTATTTACTCTTCAAATACAAAATACGACTAGCAATACCAATGTCATAAGTTCTATAAACATAAATGTTGATTTCCACAGTGAGAGGAGACACTTAACACCATCAATAAGAAGAATAGGCATGAAAAATCACTATAATAATATCAGAATTTTTCAAGTTATTTTCCAAGGCCTCGACTCTTTTTTGAGAAGGAAAATCAAGGCTTGCCTTCATCTTTAGATCCACAATGCACAATAGCACATTAAACTCATTAACCAATGGAATTCTAGCTTCCAGCCAAATTTGCAGAGATAGAAATATTTCAACGACTTGGAGTAGTGGGGTGCCAACTAGAACATATTCATAGCTCTGTAGGGAATGTAGCAGTGATAGTGTAAGCATTTCTAATGCAGAATTATTTAAGGCTCTACATTTTAACTGAGAGACCATAAAGGCATTAAAGTGCATTAAATATGTATCTTAGCATGTTTAGATCCATTACGCTTTATCATCTCAAAATAAAATCTGAAAAGTGCCTACTCCCTAAATATAAATTAATAAGATGGGCAAAAGGGTTTCCAGAATATCAGCAGTATACACAAACTGATTCCATTTGAAAGCTGTTATGAATGTATTCTTTTCCTACAGGTGGTCTGAAAACTAATGTTAAACAAAGCAACAGAACAAATCAACACTGAAAACTACAGCGTCAGCTTCCCCAATATCTTAAGCTGGAAGTTTATTATATGGCAATTGTAAATGGTAGAGTATTCCATTAAATAGGAAGGAAAAGAGGGAGTACAACTAAAATTATTGATTTATATGTGAAAGCAACATATTATCAAATCCTGTTTGAGTGGTAGATACCCTTAGGTATATAACCTGAGGGCAAAATCCAAGGTCACTTTTCTTCTCAAGAGAGAAATGTCTAAATGGGTTATGATCTGTAAGTCAGAAAAGGCAATGTCAAAGTTACCATGGTAAAATAAGAGAACAGAAAATAGAGGGTCAGTGTGACACTTATGGTAGCAAAACTTAATACACCTGTGCTGGTTTGAAAGCATGTATGTACCCTAGAAGAGCAATGTTGTAATCCTAATCCCATTTTGTAAAGGCAGCTGTTTCTTCTAATCCCTACTTAGTACTGTATGTTTGAATCTGTAATTAGATCATCTCCCTGGAGATGTGACTCAATCAATAGCAGTTGTTAAATTGGATTAGGTGGAGACGTGTCTCCACCCATTCAGGTGGGTCTTGATTAGTCTACTAGAATCCTGTAAAAGAAGAAACATTCTGGAGAAAGCAGGAGATTCAGAGACAGTAGAAAACAACATAACCATGAGAAGCAGAGAGTCCACCAGGCAGTGACCTTTGGAGATGAAGAAGGAAAATGCCTCCCGGGGAGCTTCATGAAACAGGAAGCCAGGAGAGGAAGCTAGCAGATGACACTGTGTGTGCCACGTGCCTTTCCAGATGAGAAAGAAACTCTGAACTTCATCAGCCTTCTTGAATCAAGGTATCTTTCGCTGGATGCCTTACATTGGACATTTCTATAGACTTGCTTTAATTGTGACATTTTATTGGCCTTAGAGTTATAAACTTTTATAAAGTTTGTAAACTTTTTAAAAGTCATTCTGTTTCTGGCATATTGCATTCCAGCAGCTAGCAAACAGAACAATACCATATCTGCATTATTTGCTTAAATTTCTTTATAAGGCCTATTTTTATAGTGTGTTTTCTTTATTGTCCTATGTGTTGTTTTAAAAATAGTTCCCAAGAAAACTGACTAGGACAAGAGATAACACAGGCAATATAAAATGCAGCCTACTGTCGCTATGTGCACAGAAAGCTTTCAGAATTATAGACATTTGCCTTTTTTCCACTGCCTTGTCCCCTTTATTCATTTGTAAATTCATATCAGGAGGCAAAATATAAATTAAAGGCCCAGAATGCAGAAAAGGAAGAGAACAGTAATCAGAAGGAGAAAATCTGTTCCTATTTCACTCCCCAGCCAATTTCCCAATTGTGAAAAGATAATTGAGCTTGTCCATTTTGCAAAGAATTTTGATGTAGAAAATAAGCAATGAAAACTAATTTAAGACTTTTATTTTAGGTAATATAGCATATTGGGTATGCTGAGAAACTACCTCACTCTGCATAGCTAAAAGTGCTGAATAATATATTTCTAAAACTCTTTGGACTGAAATTAAAAAAAGTCTTTAAAGTCCAAGAGTAAAATAAGAGCAAAAATCCAGAGAAGTAAGCCTTGATTTTAATACTCACATCAAGGGAACGGGAGGCAAGGCCCAAAATCTATATAACATGGAGAATAGATCATAAACCTCCTACTTCATGCTATGTCCCCCAAATTGCCAAAACTTCGGTGAAACTAGGGCAAAAAATATATATATCCTCATCACTAAAAGAGCTGGTGGGAAACTCTTAACACTAATTCTAAGTAGAGGAGAAAAAAGAAGTCTCCTCTGAAAATACATAATCATTCACTCATTTGCCTTTAGGCCAAATTCAAGCCAGTAATTAGTTTCAATGATTTAGGTTGATGACACTCTCTGGCTTCTCAAAGAAAGAAAGTCAAAGAGTCTCTGGAAATAAACACTAATAATCTAGGATTCAATACCTATAGATGAAGTTTCAAGGAGTATGAGCTTATAATTGAAATAATAAAACAAAGTAGATACACGAGTCTATGAGCCCCAGTAAAGAAATAATGTTTATATAGAGAATATATTTAAGGATCTAAAGTTATAAATTGAAAATATGAGATAATATGAGATTAAAAGAGACTTTCCAAAATGATCAGGCAGGGCTTTCATCCCCCAAATGGCAGCATAATACTCTAGGGTGCCATTCCCCAGCAGAACTCTCGAACAGCTAGCAAAAACTGGCAAGCACCTGCCTCAAAACTCCAGAAAACAGTTAAAGAGCTAAAATATCTTGACAAGTGCTGAATCAAGAAAATGCAGCTTTAAAAACAGTAGGAGAAAATTGTGGTGCCTTTGATGTGGGGCCCCCATGGAAGTACGGAGACTACCTGTGCTCCCATTGCAGGTCTCTGGCTCTATTCTAGAGAGAGCAGAGTAACCCATGCACACACTTATGTGTCTGTCTGCCAAGCTATTGGGCGACAAGCTGAAAGAAGAAACCAGGAAACTTGCACCTAGCTCACCCTCCCAGAACTTGCCGTGAAGGCAGAGGTAGCCTTGTTATGTAACTCCGAGTTTTACTTCTTACAGGTTCTAAAATAGAAATGCATTAAAAGTGATGATAAATCTGTTTTCGGACATACAATGTATTAAATATATAAAGATATAATTTGTACAAAGCACAACAGAAACGTGGGATGCAAGGATATAAAAGCAGTGTGTGAATGTGTTATCAAAGATATATTGGTTTCAAATCAAATGTGATGGTTATAGATTTATGAAGTTAAGTGTAATGATAAGGGACACAAAATGGTATATAACTGTTTTCATTTTTTCAGGCTGCTCAAGCAAATTCATGAAATGGGTCAACTTGAACAACGGGTATTTATTAGTTTATGGTTTTGAGGCTAAAAGAAAGCCCCAATCAAAGTGTCATCAAGGTGATGTTTTCTCCCCCAAACGGTGGTGCTCTGGGTCTCCCTGCTGGTAATCCTGGGATGCATAGCTTGTCACATGACAAAGCATATGGGCAGCATCCCCTGGTCTCTCCCTTCTTTTCGAGCTCAGCTTCTTGCTTCCTGTGACTTTCTTTCTCTCATGTCTGATTTCATTTCATGTGTAAAGGTCTCTAGACATAGGAGTAAGACCCATAATTATTGGGTTGGGCCACAAACACCTTAATTGAAGTAACCTCATTAAAAGGTCCTACTTAAAATGAGTTCACACTCACAGGAATGGATTAAATTTAAGAACATGTTTTTGGTACACACAGCTCCAAATGAGCAACAAAAAAGGTATAAGACTTACAAAGACAAAGTATCAAAATGACAGAAGAAAGTCCCCATTATCAGTAGTTATTTTAAATGTAAATTGATTAAACTCTCTAGTCAAAGGGCAGAGATTGTCAGAATGGATAAAATAGCATGCCCAACTATATTCTGGTAACTGGGGATTCACCTTAAAGTCAAAGACACAAGTTGGTTGAAAGTGAAAAGACGGGGGAAAAACCCATGCAAATAAAGTCAAAAGAAAGGTAGGGTAGCTATACTAATATCAGGTAAAATAGATGCTAAGTTAAAAATTGTTATGAGGGACAAAAATATCCAGATAAAAGTCTCAATTTGACAACAGAACAATTATAAATATGTATGCAACTAATGGCAGGGCCACAAAATATATGAAGTATTGAAATATTTGAAGGGAGAAATAGGTAGTCCCACATAAATAATAGGAAACTTCAATACACCACTTTCAATAATGGATAGGCCAACTAGATAATAGATCAATATGGAAATAGAAAACTTAGATGATACTATACATGAACTAGACCTAACAGACATATATAGGACACTTCACCCCAAATCAAAAGTACACACATTCTTCTCTAGTACACATGGATCATTCTTCAGGATAGAACATATTTTAGGTCACAAACAAGTCTCAATAAATTTAAAAATATTGAAATTATTCCATTAATCTTCTCTGACTACAGTGGAATGAAACCAGAAATCAATAACAAAGGGAGAACTAGAAAATTCACAAGTATGTAGAAATTAAATAATACATTCTTAAACAACAAATGGGTCAAAGAAGAAATTACATGGACAATTAGGAAATATCTTGAGACAAATGAAAATGAAAATGCAACATACCACAATTTATGGGATGAACAAAAGCAGTGCCGCAAGGAAAATTCATAGCTATAAATGTTTCCATTTCATAAGAATAAAGATCTCAAAAGATACTTAACCTCATAAAGGAGGATCTAGAGTAAGAGAACAAACTAAACCCAAAGAAAGAAGGAAGGAAATAAAGATTATGGCAGAGAGTAAATGAAACAGAATTAAGAAAAAAACAGGGAAAATCAAAGAAAACAAAATTTGGCTCTTTGAAGAATCAGTAAATACACAAACCTTTAACTAGACTGACAAAGAAAAAGAAAAGATGCAAATAACTATAATCAGAAATAAAGAAGGACAATACTACTGATCCAGGGAGAGATAAGGGGTTTTTAAGGGACACTATAAACAACTGTATGCAAACAAATTAGATAACGGAGACAAAATGGACAAATTCTTAAAGCATAAATTATCTACACTGACTCAAGAAAAGATAAGTCTCAACAGACCAATAATAGGTAAAGAGGTTGAATCAGTCATCAAAAACTTCCCCCCCAAAAAAAGAAAAGCAGAGGATTGGGTGACTTCACTGGTGAATTTTTACTAAATATTCTAAGGACAATTAAAGCCATATCTTATCAAACTCTTCCAAAACATTGAAGGGGAGGCGATACTCCCTAACTCACTCTATGAGACCAACATTACCTAATACCAGAGCCAAATAAAGATACCACAAGAGAAAATTATAGACCAAGAGATCTTATGAATATATATGCAAAAGTCCTGACAAAATACTAACAGACTGAATACAAAGTGCATTAAAAGAATCATACACCAAAATCAAGTGGAATTTATCCAAGGTGTGCAAGTGTGGTTCAATATTAGAAAATCAATAAATGAAATACACCAAATTAATAGGAAGAAGGACTAAAACCACATGAGCATCTCAATTGGTATAGAAAAGGCATCTAACAAAATCCAGCACTGCTTCTTCTTAAAAACATTTTGAAAACTAGGAATAGAAGACAAATTGCACAACATGATTAAGGTCACATATTAAAAACCCACAGCCAACATCATATTTGGTAGGAGACTGAAAGCTTTCTCTCCAAGATCAGGAACAAGACAACACCCACCATCACCACTATTATTCAACGTAGTACTGGAAGTTCTAGCCAGAGAAGTTATGCAAGAAAAAGAAATAATAGGCATCCAGATTGGAAAGGAACAAGTAAAACTTTCCCTATTTGCAGAGGACATGATCCTTTAAAGAGAAAATATTGAAATATCTATAAATAAGGTACTAGAACTTTCAATAAAGTGGCAAGCAAGATCAAGACCACAAAATCTAGTGTTTCTATATACTGGTAAGAATAATTGAAGGAGAAAATCAAGAAAACTTCCATTTATAATAGTAACAACAAAAAGTCAAAAATCTAGGCATAAATTTAACCAAGGTTGTTGTTCTGGATTGCTAGCTGCCGGAATGCAATATACCAGAAATGGAATGGCTTTTAACAAGGGGAATTTAATAAGTTGCTAGTTTACAGTTCCAAGGCCGAGAAAATGTCCCAATTAAAACAAGTCTATAGAAATGTCCAATCTAAGGCATCTATCCAGGGAAAGATACCTTGGTTCAAGAAGGCCGGTGAAGTTCAGGGCTTCTCTCTCAAGTGAGAAGGCACATGCTTGAACACAGTCAGGGCTTCTCTCTGGGCTGGAAGGGCACATGGCAAACAGTGTCATCTGCTAGCTTCCCTCCTGGCTTCCAGTTTCATGAAGCCCCCTGGGAGGTATTTCCCCTCTTCATCTCCAAAGGTTGCTGTCTGATGGACTCTCTGCTTCGTGGTGCTGCAGGTTTCTCTGCTCTCTCTGAATCTCTCATTCTCCAAAATGTTTCCTCTTTTATAGGACTCTGATAAACCAATCAAGACCCACTCAAACGGGTGGAGACATGTCGTCCCCTAATCCAGTTTAACAACCACTCTTAACTAAATCACATAATCCAGAGAGATGATCTGATTACAGTTTCAAACATACAGTATTGAATAGGGATTATTTTACCTTTATGAAATGGGATTTTGATTAAAACATGGCTTTTCTAGGGGGCATACATCCTTTTAAACCAGCACAGTTGTAAAAGACTTATACATGGAAAACAGCAGAACATTGCTAAAAGAAATCAAAGACCTAAATAAATGGGAGGATGCTCTGTGTTCATAGATTGGAAGACTAAATATTACTAAGGTGTCAATTATACCCTAAGTGATCTACAGATTCAAAGCCAACCCGATCAAAATTCCGATAGACTTCTTTGCAGATATGAAAATGAATCATTAACTATATGGGAGGATAAGAGGCCCTTAATAACCAAAGTCTTTTTGAGTAAAAGAGTAAAGTTGGAAGACACATACCTTCCAGCCTTAGAACTTATTACAAAGCTACTGTAAGCTAAACAGGTTATACTGACACAAGGGCAGACATACAGACCAATGTAACCAAATTCAGAGTTCAGAAATAAATCCTCACATCCATGACCAATTGATTTTGACAAGGGTGCTAAGTCCCAATGGGGAAACAGTGTCTTCAACAAATAGTGATGGGAAAACTGTATCTCCATAAGCAAATGAATGAAGGTGGAGCCCTACTTTATTCCATATACAAAAATAAGCTCAAAATGAATCAGACAAATACAAGAACCAAAACTATAAAGCTCCTAGACAAAAACATAGGGAATCATATTCCAGACCTTGTGTTAGACAAGGGTTTCTTAGACTTTACTCCAAGACCACAAACAACAAACAAAAAATAATGGGACTTCATCAAAATTTAACATGTTTATGCATCAAAGAAACACTTCATCATGAAAGTAAAAGAAAACCTGTAGAATGGGAGGAAATATTTGGAAACTACATATCCAAGAGGAATTTAACATCCAGACTATATGAAGAAATCTTACAACTCAACAACAAAAAAAGACAAACAACCCCACTTTAAAAATGAGGAAAAGACTTGGATAGTTCTGCAACAATATACTAATGGCCAAAAATCCTATGAAAAGATGATCAACATTATTAGCAATTAGAGAAAAGAAATTCAAATCCATAATGTGATACTATTTCACACCCAATAGAATAGCTCTACTTTTAAAAAAAGAAAAGTGTGGGAGAGGATGTGGAGAAATAGGAACACTCATTTATTGTTGATGTGAGTGTAAAATGGGGCAGCTGCTGTGAAAAATAGTTTTGCAGTTCCTCAGAAGGGTAAGTTTAGAATTGCCACATGACCCAGCAATCCTAATTCTAGGTATATACCCAAAAGAATTGAAAGGAGAGACTCAAAAATATATTTTTGCTGTTGTTTATAGGAGTATTATTCACCTTCCAAAGAATGGAAACAAACCAAGTGTCCACCAATAGATGAATGTATAAACAAACTGTGGTATATACAATCAATGGAATATTATTCAGCCATAAAAAGAATGAAGTTCTGAATCATAGGACAGCATGAAGACATGTTCAATGAAATAAGCCAGACACATACACACAAAAAAACAAATATTGTGTGATCTCACTGGTTGAAGAAATTAGAATAAGCAAATTCACAGTCAGAAACTAGAATACAGGTTACTAGGGACTAGGATCAGAGTGAGGAATGGAGAGTTAATGCTTAATTGTACATTAAGTTAATGCTTATCCTACAGCAAATTTTGCATCACAAGAAAGTTCTTTGCAAAATGCCGATTAATTTGAATGATTCTAGATATCTTTTTATTTCCACCCTGAGAACTCCTTGCCTGTGTCCTCACTGGAGCAAACAGTTTTCCTGAGCTGTTGCGGCACTGAAATTATTTGGGAATGGAAGAAAAGAGATGTCCATTGCATAGAATATTTATTGATAATGTCATGAGCTCTTGCTGCTAGTGAGAGAGAGGGAGATGTTTACTTCATCCTTTTTCCATTGGGTCTAGAAATCTTATAAAACTATAAGGATTTTTTTTTATTCTGTGTTGTCACTATTACTGTATAATGTCACTTAGGTTTCCTAACTCTCTGAGTCACACTTTCCTCATCTTAAAAAATGGGGATAATGATAGTTGTAACTGGAGAGGGCTGTAAAAAGGATCAAATGAAAAGTGTTTTTGCAGTGACTGGCACGGCATAAATGAGCACTCAATAAATGGTAGTTGCATTATATTAAAAGTATATAAATAATGGGTAGTATTACTATATAAAATGACCATGGATAAACGCGGTGTGGTGGGTTGAATTGCAAACCCTACTTTGGATAGGGTCTTGATCTTGTGTGGACCAATTGTGAAGCCCATTGTAAAAATAGGGTCTCTTGAAGATGTTACCTCAGTTAAAGTGCATTCCAAGTGAGTCAGATTGGGCTTTAATCCAGATTACTGGAGTATTTTATAAGAAGAAAGAAATTCAGTTATATAAAGAGAAAGTCACAGGAAGAAGTCAGAAGCCAGTGTAACCCAAAGGAGAAGGAAGACATTACCATACGTGCCTTGCCATGGGAAAAAAGCCAAGGAACAAGGATCACTGGCAGCCAGCCACAGAGCACCTCAGTCTTCAGGAAGAAAACATTGCCTTGCTGATACCTCGATTTTGGAATTTTCCTAAACTCAAAACTGTGAGCAGATAAATCTCCGTTGTTTAAGCCAAACCCATTTTATGGCATTTGTTTTAGCAGTTGCAAAATTAAGACACAAGATAACCCCAATTTAGATGTGAATTGCAAAGCTAAGGTATATCTAATATTACAGAAGAATTTCCAGATAAAACTAGTTAAAAATGAAAGTAACTGCTTTGAGAAGTAAATTCTTAGCTCTCCAAATAATTTTCCAATCTAGAAAGGCTCTTTTCTTGTGTCTTGACATATTACATTTCACATGCATAGAGTTTAAAGTGTAACATTCGTGTGTATTCAGTTCTATCTTCCAATCACTCTCTTGATCTAGCCCTATTTGTGGTCTTTTGATTCCTCTCAGTGATTATCTTTTCCTTTTCAATCCATTATAATCATCCTTATCTCCTAGAAAATTTAGTTTCAAATATACATGGGGCAGGTAAAGCTGGTAACATTCATTTTGCTGTACATTTTTCATTGCATTTTTTCAAAAACTTGTAACATGGTTTAGAAGGGGAAAGTTTTTGAAAAATGCATTATCTACTAACTAAATAAACTCAGAAAAGGAATGAAACTGCTATCAGTATAAAACCTAAATAATTCACCATAGAATTCACATTTTGTACCACCATCCACTCTCACACCATCAGCAAGTCCTTTTATCACTACTGTTATTTTGAATAGAATTCTCTCAATTTTCATTCCACAACAATTTGTTCTTTTCTCACAAGAATGCTACAATAGTCCCTAGTTCCAATCTCACTCCCATCAGAATCCTGTTATTAAGAGGCAGAACAGATCATTTTACTCCCTTGCATAAAATCTTACAATAACTTTTTAAAACTGAAAGCCAAGCATTCAATTTCAAGAATACACCTCACTCTCTAGCTCTGCTACCTCTCTGCCCCCATCACGTACTGATCACTCAAAATGCTTCTGCCACAGTGGCCTTTCCGCTCCTTGAATGTGCTCAGTCTATTCCTTCCTGAGTGCCTTTGCACTGGCAGTCTGTCCTAAATGCTCTTCGCTCTTGATGGCCACATGAATGGCTTTTCCTGATCCAACAGATCTCAGTCGAGATGTGACCTTCTTAGTGAGAATGCCCCTACCACCAGTTAGCACAGCCCTCCGTACTCTCGTCATTTATTATCACATCCCTTATGTGGATAACTTATCCTATGTCCGCCATATGCCAGGCAGGTTTGGGCAGTGTGGGATACATTACTATATAAAACAGGCAAAATCCTTAGTTTCCTGGAAGGTACATTGTTGTGATAAGACTCATAACCTATCTCACATAAATTTGTGTATTTAGTTAATTGTCCCCCTTGCCTAGATTGAAAAGACTTTGAGAGCAAGAACTTTATATGCTGGGTTAATCTTCTGTTAGTTCTAAATAAGTACTATAGATAAAAATAGATGGCCAGGACTTCCGGGAAGATGGCAGAATAGAATGGTCTGAGTTCACTTCTGCTCTAGAACAACTAGAGAAAACAGAAAAATGGCCGGACAGCAGTTCCAGGGTGCGAGTAACCTGAGAGGGTCTTCTGTACCACATAGGGAAGTCCTGGATGAAAAAGCTGAGAAATTGGGATGCAGAGAACTGACTGAGTGGCTCCATCCGGACTCCACCGGGGACAAAAGGTGGCACCCAGCAAAGAGCCTGCCCCCCCCCAGCTAGTTTGGGATATCAGCCCCCTCAGCTCTGCAGCGTGGAGCTCCCTTGGGGAACCTGGAAGCCAGAAAACTTGCTTTCCCTGCTCATAGAGAACATCCAGCGAGTGCACAGAGACTACTATGCCCCTTGCCATACAGAGGCCCTGAGCCCTCAGGAGTGACCAGACAGGGAGACAGGACAAGGAAGCAAGCCAGGCTGCTCTCTGCACCCTGGCACCCATGTGCATGGTCTCTGCAAATCCAGCACACCACATGTGCCCCACGCCCTGCCCCGACTGCACCCCACACAACACCCCTCCACGTCCTGCGAGCCCATGCCCCCGTGCCCTG
>PVIY010040897.1:0-22031 GCA_004026745.1 Myrmecophaga tridactyla | reverse complement strand
TTATATAAATTGAGATTATGCTGCTACATATTAAGTCATAGAGTAAAGAAACCACGTTCATAATCTTGATTCATTTGCTATGAAATAAATTTTATTTCATTTGCTTTAAGTTGCATATGAATGATGCCTACCTGTGGAAAAAAAAGACAAAAGGTGAGAGTATTTTGGTACTGATTTGTTTTCTAAAAGAAAAATAAACTGTCACAATAACAGAAAAGAAAACCAAGGAAAACAATCCGATTTAGAAATATAAAGGACTTGTATAGACATTTCTCCAAAGGAGATACATAAAAGACTAATAAATATATTAAAAATTCTCAATTTCATTATCCATTAGGGGGATGCAAACCAAAGCCACAGTGAGATACTACTTCACTTCTACTAGAATGACTAATATTAACAAAAATGGAAAATACCAATGCTGGTAAGGATACAGAAAAATAGAAACCCTTATGTATTATTGATGGGAATATTAAATGGTGCAGACCCTGTGGAAAAACTGTGGTTCCTCAAAAAATTAAACATAGGACTATTTACTATATGACCCAGAAATCCTGCTTCTGGGTATATACCCAAAATAATTGAAAGGAGGGTCGTGAAAAGATATTTGTATACTAATATTCATAGAGAGTTATTCACAATAGCCAAAAGGTAGAAACAACCCACATGTCCATCAACAGATGAACGGGTAGACAAGATGTAGTATGTACATACTATGGAATCTTACTCAAACTTAGGAAAAGAACGAAGTTCTGATATATGACATTACATGGATGAATCTTGAAAACATCATGTTGAGTGAAATAATTCGGACACAGAGGGACAGATATTATGTGATTCCACCTATATGAAATGGCTAGAATATTCAAATTTATGAAGGGACAGGGATGGAGGGGGAATTTGGGAATTAATGCTACTGGGTACAGGGTTTCTATTTGGGGTGGTGGGAAATTTATGCTAATGGATGATGGTAAGCAGCACTGCGCATGGGAGCAATTCTACTCAGTGTGCTTCGGGGTGGTTGAGACTGCGGATGTTTACATTGTATATACAAGTCTACAGGTTTACAAAAAGGGCCACTAAAGAGAGAATGACAGTTAAATATAATATATAATAATGGACTGGATCTCATAATAGAGGAGAAAAAGAAAATAGATGCTATATTTGATATTTGATGAATATAGATAATAGCTTAAAGATATAGATAGATAAAATGATACCACAAATGTGTGAAAATATTAAAATTGGTGGATCTAGGAATCCGGAGGAAGAGTGGTATGTAGGAGTTCTCTTTATGGGTCTTGTATGATTTTTGAAACTGTCCTGTAAGTTTGAAATTGTTTCACAAATAAAGTTTAAGGAAAAAAAAACTTCCAGTAAACCATTCTGAGTATGGATTTTACTAAGGTAAATAAGGTCATTCACTAACTTTACTGAGTCCTTGTGCATTATTTGCCAATTATTGGGTTATTCACAACAATTCTGTTACCTGAATAATCACCCCTTAATTCTATATTTTATTTAATTGTTGATCGTATTTATTTAGATTCCTCTTAAAATTATTGATTTTTCAGCTCTAGGACCAGAAACATTCTGATTTTCAATTCAGTTAATCACGGACTTGACAACATGCTGATGAATTCCAAACTTACTTTTATTCTGATCAAATCTACATGGATATACATATAGCTGGGACATTACTATCACCATATCTAAAACCACACTAATGATCTCCTTCCTTAAAGAAGAAAATGTTTCCTGGGGTTGTTCCCCCAATTAAAATTAAGATGGCCATATAATCTACTGTTCCACACTGGAAAAATCTTAGGAATAAATGACATTTTATTTCAGTTTGCCTACTAAGCTTCTAAAAACTCAATTATGATTTGTGTTAGAATAGAAGTTTTAATAAATAGAACTAGGCAAAATTCAGTTTTCTGCAGACTTTCCTCTTAAAAATTGAGTAACCTCTGGACTGATTACTGCTTTGACAAAATCATTTGTAAATATAAGTTGCAAGCCCTTGTGTTAGGTTCTGCTTTTGGAGGAAAACCCATGGTAAGATAAGCATTAACACTGGCAATAGTTGTAAATTTTCATATATGCCCCCCTTGTTGAGGAGAAAATGCATCATAACTTTTTAGAAGAAGAGGAGGTGCAGAGTTTAGAATCTACTAAAATATTCTAAATGTGAGATGGTGAAGTCTGAAATAGAGCAGGCAGAGAGCAAGTGGTAAAGATGAAATTAGTACCAGACTTGTCACAGTTGCAGACTCAGCAAAGCTTGGTGACCAGTTGGATGTGGGAATGAGGAGAAGGAGGAACAAGCAGTGAGCAGAGGTTCTTGTTTCACTTGCTTAACATTCTATCCCATGGGGCTTTGTCCTATACCTTAAATCTTGTAGGTGCTGTGAGGGAGGAGAAAGAGGAAGAATTAAAAATGCCTTTGAAAGGGATTGATAAAACTTTTCCTAGACTGAACTAGAGTCTCAGCCTTCCCAAGATGTTCCCAACTCACATACGTTATCCCTGAGCAATTATTAGCAATACCTTTCATTTATTCCCAAGATTGTTCCAGTATGGAACAGTAGGTTATATGATCAACTTAATTTTAATTGGGGAAACAACCCCAGGAAACATTTTCTTCTTTAAGGAAGGAGATCATTAGTGTGGTTTTAGACATGGTGATAGTAATGTCCCAGCTGTATGTATATCCATGTAGATTTGATCAGAAAAAAAGTAAGTTTGGAATTCACCAGGATGTTGTCAAGTTTCTGAAACCAGGGAATGGATGATGTCTAACAGAGAAACAGAATGTAGTGAAAAAGAGCCATGCTAATGGCATTATTTTTCTTTCACTGCCATTTGGAGGGTGAATGTGGCCTCAAGAATTTTGAGAATGTTCTTGCACCCAAAGTGCCACATAAAGAGTTTTTAAATACTAAACTACCTTTGTCATGAAAAGGAGTACCCATGGTGTTCCAATAGGAAATTTTACAAATTTTGCAAATACCCTTACAATATTTTCAAAGTTGATTTAAATCCAGATTACATATCAATAATTATGAATACTTTTACCTGTACCATCCCAAAGATATGCCTATATATATCTGAGTTTTCTGCCTTTCCTGTACATTGTAGAATAATTGGAATTTCTATCCAAAAGGAAGTTTAGAGTTCCTGTGACTAAACTCTTACTAGACAGATGAGGCAACAGAGACACAGGGAAGTTAACTACTTGTCTAAGATTTCACAGCAATTTCTCTCCTATTTCAGGTTAAGAGAATAAGTTTCATTCCATTGCACAGTGGTAACACTTCATTGATTTTCTTGTCTCCTGTATGAAGTGTTATTTCTTTTTGTAGTTATCTCGGCTCTTATCACTTGGGAGTATCATAAGGAAATGAAATACTAGGTTATTCCGCATGTCAATGGGATGGTTTTGGCTGCAGGTGACAAAAGAGCAGACTAAAAGCCAAACATATTTAGGGAAACAAATTTCATTTCACATAACAAAAGGGCAGTTGCAGGGGGAGTCCAGATTTAATTGAGTAACTCACGACCTCTCAGATGCTTTCCGTTCTTCCCTAATCCACATTCACAACAGGGACAACTCCTGCAGCACTCCCAGGCTTTAGTACAGACACAATCACTTTCAATGAAGAAATGAGACTTTTTTCCCTTATTAAATGGAGGAAACATTCTAGAATTTCCCCATCAGACTTCCCTCTAAGTCCCACTGAGTCAAATATCCATGCTCCAGTTGACAGAGAATCTGAGAAATAAAACATCTGGAAACTAGGATGAAGGGTATGATGCTGTTGTGTAGATAACTGGCAGTGTCTGCTACATACAGACAGGCAAAAATGTGAAGGAAACAGGTAAAAAGTGTGAAAGATGAGAATTATCATCAGATTCATCTTATGAGGTATTTCAAACTCCATTAGCTTCCTGTTTTATCAGACTCCAGGGATATAAAAAGTTATAACCCATGAGGTATGTTCTTTGACATTTTAAAGTTTATTGTCAAACCCGCCCAAATTGCAAAATATCAAAATAAGATGTGTATGTAGGTTTGGTGTAAATATTTCTCTCCCCTCATTTTAGGAATTTGAATTTTCTCTTTGTTCTCTGTTTACATATATAGATTTTGTATGTTTTGTCAAAATTCTAACACTTAATAATTGACAAGTTAAATTTAATCATGTTTTGTATTGCTATGAAAAGTATTTGCCTTTAGTCATGTATTTTGGTGAAATATTCAGAGAAGAAAAAAGCTATTACAGGTTGATGCACTCAAACATACAAATACTGTTGGTTGAACATCACTTAGACACCTGAAGGCATCTCAATTAAGCAGAATTACCATCCAAATTGAGCAGCAGTCATTGCCATTAAGTATAATTAGGCTTAATTTGATTCCTTGGGAGACATTCCAAATAAGCGGGTTTCCCGATTAAGCACATGGTGATGAAGGGATATTATGAGCATAAGAGAAAAGAGCAGTTACATAAAGCTTTCCAGACAATAACTCCTACCAGGAGATGGACTGAGACTATAGATAGGAAGGGCTATACTTCAATATGTATGTTCGATTTGATCTGCAAGTTTTTAAGAAATAAGATGGGAAAGAAAATTAAAATAAAGTTCCAATGTGAATTGGAGATGCATTAATAAACTCTCTTTCTTTTTTAATACTAACCCGCTCTTGATGATTTATACTCTTTCCTGGTCTTACTTCTGCTTTGATTGTTCTATTACCAGGTGACTTGTGAGAATTTATGCCAAATATTGATGTGAATTGCACATACAAAATAATATATGAAGCTTGGGGCTCCTTTTGGTAATGCATATTACATATCACAATATTGTGAAGTATCAAGTTAAAAGGAATACAAGAAATCCATTCTTTTTTTCTTCTTTTAAGAAAGTTTTTATGAGAACTTACTATATAGCTGGTATTATGCAAGAAACTTAAAAAAATAACTTCTTCAAAGGATTGAACTTAGTGGAGAAGCAGATTTATAAATATCAATTGCAACTGCCCCTCGTATACAATTCTAAGAGGAAATCAATAAAAATTAACACAGTTATAACATATTTATTAATTTATTTCATAATGAACATACTCAACAATCAAGTTTTTCTCATATAAAACACTTGAGTGCTGGGATTACATTTTGAGGAGTCATATATAGTTGCTGAGATACAGATTTTAGTACTTAGAAAATGATGTCTAAGGTTTATTCCTGGGGTTTTTATTGAAAAGTCTGAACACATGATGGAAGATCAGCCTTTTCCTGAATCCCTCTATGAGGATTGTCCTGTATCAGATATCATAGGACTTACACAGACGTACCTCATTTTATCATGCTTCACTTTATCATGCTTCGCAGATACTGAGAGGGCTTGTGGCAAACTTGCATCTAGAAGTTGGTTGGCACCATTTTTCTCCAGCAGTATATGCTCACTTCATGTCTATCTATTGCATTTTGGTAATTCTCTCAATATCTCAAACTTTTTCATTGTTATTATATTTATTATAGTGATGTGTGATCAGTTCTGTGTGATGTTACTATTGTAATTGTTTTGGGGCACCACAAACCATTCCCATATAAGACCGCAAACTTGTAAAGGTTTTGTGTGTTCTGAATACATCACCAACAGGCCACTCACCCTCTCTCCCTCTCCTCAGGCATCCCTATACCCTGACACACAGCAATATTGAAATCATGCCAAAAACAGCCGTACGATGACCCCTGAGTATTCAAGTGAAAGGAAGTGTCACCTGTCTCTCACTTTAAATCAAAAGCTGGAAATGATTAAACTTAGTAAGGAAGGCATATTGAAAGTCAAGACAAGCTGAAAGTGAAGCCTCTGGCACCAATCAAGTTGTGAAAGCAGAGGAAAATTTCTTGAAGGAAATTAAAACTGCTACTCCAGTGAACACAGGAATGAAAAGAATGCATTCCCAATTATATATTTTTTTCTTTTGGTCATTGTGCATTGGGTGTAAAGTCTAAGAAACCTCTACCTAGCACAAGATCCTGAAGATGCTTCCCCACATTATCTTCTAGGAGTTTTATAGTGCTGTCTCTTATATTTCGGTCTTTGAGCCATTTTGAGTGAATTTATGTATAGAGTGTGAGATAGGAGCCCTCATTCATTCTTTTGCAAATGGATATCCAGTTCTTCAGCATTTGTTGATGAGATTAACCAATTGAATGACCTTGCAGTCTTGTGAAAAATCAACTTGCCATAAGTGTGAGAACCTATTTCTCAACTCTCAACTCAGTTCCATTTGTCTATTTTCCTATCCTTGTGCCAGTTCTACACTGAAGCTTTGTGATAAGCTTCAAAGTCAGGAAGTATGAGTTCTCTAATTTCATTCTTCTTTTTGAGGATGGTTTTAGATATTCAGGGCCCTTTGCCTTGCCAAATAAATTTGATAATTGACTTTTCCATTTCAGCATAGTAGGCTGTTGCAATTTTAATTGGGGTTGCGTTGAATCTGTAAATCACTTTGAGCAGAAATGACATCTTAACAATTTTTAATCTTCCAATCCATGAACATGATTGTCCTTCCATTTATTGAGATCTTTTTAAATTTCTTTTGGAAATGTTTTATAGTTGTATGTGCATGAGTTCTTTATATCTTTGGTGAAGTTTATTTCTAGATATTTGATTCTTGTAGTTGATTTTGTAAATGGAATTTTATTCTTGATTTCCTCTTCACATTGCTCATTACTAGTGAATAAAAACATTACTGATTTTTTTCATATTGATGTTGTACCCTGCTATTTTGCTGAACTCATTTATTATCTCTAGTAGATTTTTCAGGATTTTCTATATAAAGAGTCATGTCATCTGAAAATAGTGGAAGTATTACTTCTTCCTTTCCAATTTGGGTGTCTTTTTTTTTTTTTCCTTTTTATCGCCTAACTTTCCTAGTTAGAACTTCCAGTGCAATGTTGAATAACAGTGGTGACAGTGGACATCCTTATTTTGTTTCAGTACTTAGAAGGAAAGCTTTCAATCTTTCACCATTGAGTATAATGTAAGCTATGGGTTTTTCATATATGCTCCTTAAAGTGCTGAGGAAGTTTCCTTCTATTCCTGGTTTTTAAAGTGTTTTTATCAAGAAAGGATGCTGAATTTTGTCAAACATATATTTTGCATCAATTGAGATTATCTTGTTTTATTCCTTCTGATTTTATTGATGTGATATATTACCTTAATTGATTTTCTTCTATCAAACCACCCTTGCAAACCTAGAATAAAATCCACTTGATCATGGTGTATAATTCTGAGTGCTGCTGGATTCGATTTCCAAGTATTTTGTTGCAGAATTTTGCATCTATATTCATAAGAGAAATTGGTCTGTAATTCTATTTTCTTGTAGTGTCTTTATTTGGCTTTGGTATTAGGGTGGGTATTAGGGTGATGGCCCCATAGAATGTACTAGGTAGTGTTACCTCTTCTTCAGTTTTTTGGAAGAGTTTGAGCAGAATTGGTATTAATTCCTCTTGGAATGTTTGGTAAAATTCATCTGTGAAGACATCTGATCCTGGGTTTTTCTTTATTGATGACTGAGTCAGTCTCTTTACTTGTAATTGTTTTGTGGAGATCTTCTATTTCTTGTAGAGTCAGTGTATGTCATTCATGTATTTCTAAGAAGTAGTCCATTTCGTTTGGGTTGTCTAATTTGTTGGCATACAGTTGTTCATAGAATCTTTTTATGATCTTTTTTCTTTCTGTGGAGCCAGTAGTAATGCTCCCTTCTCATTTCTGATTTTGTTTATTTACATCTTCTCTTTTTTTCCTTCATTGTATACTCAAGGATTTGTCAATTTTATTGATAGTTTTGAAGAACCAGGTTTTGGTTTGTGAATGCTCTCTATTTTTCATACTCTATTTCAGTTATTTCCACTCTAATCGTTGTTATTTTTTTTCTTCTGCTTACTTTTGGTTTAGTTTGCTGTTCTTTTTCTACTTCCTCCAGGTATGCATTTCAGTCTTTGATTTTAGCTCTTCCTTCTATTTTAATGGAAGCAATTAGGGCTATAACTTTCCTTCTCAGCACTGCCTTTGTTGCATTCCATACATTTTGATATGTTGTGTTCTTGTTTTTATTTGTCTCAAGATATTTACTGATTTCTTTTAAATTTCTTCTGATTGTTAAAGATTGCATTATTTAAGTTGCATATATTTGTGGTTCTTTCAGTTCTCTGCCTGTTACTGATTTCCAGTATGGTCCAAGTCATTCCTTTATGATAAGAAAGCTGCTATGTATAATTCTAATTTTTTTAAATTTATTGAGACTAGTTTTGGAACGCAATGTGTGGTCTATCCTAAGGAATGATCCATGTGCACGTAAGAAGAATGTGTATCTTGATGTTTTGTGGTGTAATGTTCTGTATACATTGTTAGGTCTAGTTCATTTACCATATTGTTTAAGTTCTCCTTTTCCTTATTGTTCCTCTGCCTAGATGTCTACCTAATGATGAAAGTAGTAATTGGAGTCTCCAACTATTATTATTTATACATCTGTTTTTCCCTTCAATTTTGCCATTGTTTGTCTCATGTATTTTTAAGCACTATGGTTAGATACATAAATATTTATAATTGTCATTTCTTCTTGGTTTCCTTCTTTTATTAATATATAGTGTTCTTCTTTGTTTCTTGTAACAATTTTTGACTTGAAGTCTATTTTGTCTGATATTAGTGTAGTTATCTCACCTTTTTTCTGTTTACTATTTGCATGTAATGTATTATTCCCTCCTTTCACTTTCAACCCATTTGTGTTTTTGGGTCTAAAGTGAGTCTTTTGAGAACAAGCTATAATTGGATGATGGATTTTTATCCATACTGCCAATCTATGTCTTTTGATTGGGGAATTAATCCATTAACATTCAATGTTATTACTATAAAGGCAATACTTACTCCAACCATTTTGTCTTTTAGTTTTTACGTCATATCTTTTTTTTGTCGGGGGGGGGAGAGGAATCTCCTATTCCATTATTGCAACCCCCTTTTCTGTATAATTTATCTTTTCTGATATATCTGACAGATCCCTATTTTATTTTATATCTTTATATTTTTAAAGTACTTTCTTTGCTGCCATCCTGAGTTTTGCATTATCCAGTCTACATCTATAACCTGCTAATTTGAAAAGATATCAACTTAGCTTCAATAGCATATACATTCTCTGCTTCCATATCCCTGTCTGTTTCATATTACTTCTAAATATTTTGCAGACCCATTATCAGGAAATGTGTCTTTTTCTTGTTTAATTGCATTCTGAGTCTTTTAGTATTTAAAGAGTAGAGTCATATATTGAAGGTACTGTACAAAAAGGGCTTTGTATTTACCCTTTTTGTTACCTTTACTTAAGATTTTCTCTTCTTCATGCTACTCCAAGCCTCTTTCTCCTGTTTTTTCCTTTCAAGCTTCAGAACTCCCTTTAGTAATTCTTGTAGGGCAAGTCTTTTGTTGACAGACTCTCTTAGTTTCTATCTGTGAAGATTTTAAATTCTTCATTTTTGAAGAACAGTTTTGCCAGCTAAAGAATTTTTAGTTGGCAATTTTTATCTTTCAATACCTTCAATATATCATATTACTGTCTTCTAGTCTCCATGGTTTCTGATGAAAATTTGGCATTTAGGCTTATTAAAGAGCTCTTGCTGCTTGCAGAACTATCTCTTTCTTTGGCATTTGACATTCTGATTAGTATGTGTTTCACAGTAGGTCTATTAGGATTTATCCTGTTTAAAGTATGTTGCACTTCTTGGGCCTGTGTATTTATGTCTTTTATAAGAGTTGGAAAAGTTTGGCCCATTTTTCCTCAAATATTGTTTCCACTTTTTTTCTCTTCTCTTCTCCTTCTGGGACACCTATAGTGCATATGTTTGCATTCTTCATGCTGTCACTTAAATCCCTGAGGCACCATCAATTTTTCTTATTCTTTTCCCTATCCATTCTTCTGAATGTACAAGTTTAGTTTTCTGTCTTCTAGTTCACTGATTCCCTCTTCTGCCTAATAAAATCTGCTGATGTATGCCTCTAATGTGTTTTAATTTCTTCTATTGTGACTCTCATCTCCATAATATCTGAAATGTTCCTTTTAAAACATAAATTTATTTTAAAACAAAATAATTTTTTATGCTCACACAGTATCATAATATCCTTTAGCTCTTTATCCATGTTTTCTTTTCATCTCCTTGAATTGATTTAGGAGATTTGTTTGACCTCCTTCTTTCATTGTTCAAATCCTCTGTCTCCTCTGCAGTTTTAATTTGTTCTTTTGACTGAGCCATTTCTTTGTCTTTCTTAGTATAGCTTGTAAATTTTTCTGATGTCTGATTATTTTGATATGTTATTTTGATATGTTAACTCTGAAATTCCATTTCTACCTCTTGTCTAGGATTTCAGTGTTGATTGGCTGTGTGTTAATTCTCTTTTTTGACACTTGGTCTAACTTGTTCTGGAACTTTAAAGTAGCTTGTGTTTGACCATTCATTTTTTCTTAGCTCTTCTTTATCTGATTCTTGCTATGGATATGCAGTAAAATTTTAAGGTTGTATCTTTTTTTTCAATTATTTCACCTCCATGAGTAAGCTTTGTTTCCTCTGTTTCTTCTCTGGGGAAATGATCAGTTCTGATTGTTTTTGTGTAGAATTTTCTCCCCAGCTCCTATTGATTTGTTTAAATTCTCTCTCTCATTCAGTGCTCCTTTTCCTAATATTCTTCATTTCTGGGACTTGTCTTGTCTTATAGAAGTTCATTTTAAACCACCACCACCCCCCCAATTTATTTTTTCTGTGATGCTTTTCTGCCTCTGGTTTCTTCCCTGTTAGGGTAACCCACCTAAGGGATCCAGGTGGGATCAATCCAGAAAGGTGGGTCAGTCCAGAAAGGTCCATTTTGCTATTAGGTTTATCCACCAATAGAGACTAGATAGAATATGTATGCCTCTTGTCAACTGGTTTGCACTGTTCTCTCTCTCTTTCCCTGCCCTTCCCTTTGGGAGTCACACTTGTATGGGATGCACCTCAGCTGCTTGTGTTGTTCCCTGAGTTTCTGCAGACTGTGTTCCTGTGCCTGGATGTGTGTGGTGTTCTAAGTCACTGCTGTGAGTAGCTCTATTGTCTGTACACATGGCAGGAGGGATGCAGGCCATCAGTACCAACTTTTAATTTGGGCTCCTCAGAGAATATTTTCATTGGTATTGAGCTTTTGAAAAACTCTTCAAGGGTTTAATCTACTTAAAACACTTTGGATTAAATAAATAAATGATCAAAAAATGAAGAAAACTTTTTCATTAAGTAGTGAATATCAGACCACATAACCCTTATAAATACCTCATGTGAATCCCAAGACCTATTATACATTATACATAATATAAATTATAAAAATGAAGTTAAAATACATTAAGTAAATGAATGCTCAGGAACAGGAATAATTTTTATGTCTCCTGATCTGTTTCAACTTATCAGTGTCAACTTTTTTAAAAGAATAGGTGCGTTTTTCCCACAATTGTTATATGCTTGCACATTAATAAGCATATTAAATCTCTAGTCTTCCTGTTTGGAAACATATCTAACATTACAAAAGTTTGGTGAATTCAGAGAAATAGAAGGGTATTGGAAATGTTGAAACACAGTTCTATAAGGGGAAATTAGGATCACATAAATAGGAAAAAGTTAAAGATATGAAAATATTTTTCGAAGAAAATACAAAAATATTTCGAACAAAATATACTTTAGAAAGTATAGAAGGGAATGAAGAGAAGGGGCATGAAGGAATGAGGAAACAAAGTAAAAGAAGGTGAATAGTTCATGAATAGGGTAGAAAATTGGATATAACAATTTCTGTAGCAGTACAATGCTACAGAGTAAGCTGCTTAGAAATATTGCTGATAAATAGATTGAAAATTTGAGCTAATGCCAGATAAGTAAGGCAATATGGATATTTTCAATAAATTCTCAAATCCTTTGTAGAATAATGGAGATGGGGTGGGGTGGGGTGGAGATAACCAGGAGTGAATAAATGAAAATCACAAACAGAATATGGATGATTGACTGAGGCACCACAAAACAACATAAGGAAGAGTCTCTAAAACTTGACAATGAGAGGCCGCCCCCGGTGGCTCACCTGGTAGAGTTCTCACCTACCATGTCAGAGTTCTATTCCTGGTGCCTGCCCACGTAATAAAACAAAACAAACAATTAAAAGTAAAAAAAAAAAAAACCAAAAAAAAACAAAAAAAAACAACTTGGCAATGGATATGAATTCTCTCCATCACCTACCAGCTATGTAATGCAGGTAAATTATTTAACCTCTTTCAGCTGGTGTTCTTGTTCTACTCCCTTTAGGTATTACTAGTAGCCACATTTTAATGTTGTCATGAGGAATATATGATCAGTTTAAAGCATCTGAAACATTGTCTGCAATCCTTCTTCTCATCCTTCTTCTCAATAACTAGATAAAACAAGCAAACACAAAGAGATAAATGGAACTCTGAATAACAGGTAAAGAGTTTGGATTTTGTCCTAAAGATATGGGGTATCAGTGAAGGATTTTAGGGGTTGACTCACACTATTTGCATGTTTTAGAAAGATCACTCAACAGCAGTGGGAGGAACAGATTAAAAAAGGGCACAGATAAGAAGCAAGAAAAATTAGGGCTTTGTTAAAATTAGGAAAGACAGTAGCCTAAACTAGTGCAATGCATCAGTTTTGGCAGAAGAAAATGGATTTGAGAGACATTTAATTTGGTATAAATTATGATGATTTGGAAATTAGTCATGACATTTTATACATTTAGAAGAAAACTTTTATTTAAGATGTTTTTAATATTGAAAATAAACTAAGAAATGTTGTTTTAAATCCAGTTCCTTGTGAGAAAATAAAAATTTTTATCTGATTCCTTTTTGGGGGGAAGGAGTGTTAACTTCTTCAATGATGCATATTTTACAAAATTTGAAGTAGGAAATGCATACAGACGTAGATAAGGCATCCATTTGCATTCAAATTGTTTAAAATTTAAGATAGCACTAAATATTATGTACAAGAGTTTAAGGCATTTTGAAATGCAGTTTGAATATAAAGAGTTCAATAGATTTCATTTACCCTAAGAGAATTCACAGATTGGCGGGCAAGTAGAAATTAGATACATGATTACCTCCTATAACCTTGTATTAAACATCCTTGTCATTTCTATCAGAGACATTTTTCCCATCCCAAAAGCCATGATGGAATCTATTTAACTGCCCCATTCACTTTTCTTACGTGTCACTGAACGACAGTGGAAAAAGTCAGAGCCCATGCCAACTTTCTTTCACTGCATATTAACAGTACTCCCTGAGTGCCTCTTGGCCATCATCATTAATTTTGTGCTATTGATTCATTATTTCGTCCTTGTCAACTATCCAATATATTCATCTCTATGTGCCAGAGTTTTTATTGTAAAAGTCTTCCCCATTATCACTGCTTAATATTTGCAGATTTTTTCAGGTGCTGATTTTGGCTCCTGTGACTGTTCCTTCTCCAAACTCTATAGTTGCCCTTCCCAATACCCTTTCCTTTCTGTCACACAGAAACCTGCATGCTCTTCTTTCCACTACAGTGATTTTCTCATAACACTCTGATGCTTTAATTGATTTACTTTTATTGTCTCTTCTTGGTAGTAAGAAATAAGAGAGAAAATAAAAGTCCATGCTTTTGATTTGCTTAAATGTTACGCTAAAATAAAAAATGTGCTTGTAATTTATGTGTATATGCACTCATACATACACATATAATTTATATACATATACATGCATACATATGTCTATATACATACAGATATGCATATACATATATTTATGTATATGTATACAGTATGGTGATTGGCACTTTGGTGCTGAATGATGGTTTCAACTATCTCCTCTCTTTCATTTACTCATTATTAGGTAATTCAGATATGATAAAATCACTATTTGAAAGCCATCTACATGCAAAATAATAACAATATGATAAAAGTTAGTAATATTTCAAGTGCTGAAAATAATGTTGCATTGAGATTACCCATCAAAATAAAAATTTTGAAGTGAAAATTAATACTGAACTAGGAGAAGACATTTGTGTAGTTGAAAGAATAGTCTGATTTAAGAATTATAGTAACTATATCATACATTCCAATGACTTGATATTTTCAAAAGTTTTCCAGTAGCGTGATGCTATTTAATTAGTGTTCTCCCCTTAAAAATCTGTACAGTGTGCATGTAGGTAGGATTTTGGAAAGAAAGATTCAAGAGACTGGTCATACTGGAGCAGATAGGCTATGTTTTAGAAAAGCAGAAGATGAAGTTAGATGAGAAAAATAGAAATAGTTACTTGGACATCTTAAATGTTTTCTATGAGTTTGGTTTCTTTGAAAAGTCCCTAAAAAGTAAAATAACATGATGAGGACAATATTTTTAGAAGATCTAGTGTTTTAATTTGTTGATGTTGTTGGAATGCTATATACCAGAAATGGAGTGACTTTTAAAAACAAAATTTATGAAATTGCAAATTTACAGTTCTAAGGCCATGGAAATGTCCAAACTAAGGCATCCAGAGGAAGATATCGTAACTCCAAAGAAAGGCCAATGATGTCAAGTGTTTCTCTCTCAACTGGGAAGGCACATGGCAATATCTGCTAGCTTTCTCTATTAGTATCATAAGGCTTCCTTGGGGGTGTTTTCCTTCTGCATCTCCAAAGGTCTCTGACTGTTTGGGCTCTGTTGGCTCTGAGTTTTTTCCAAAATGTTCCCTTTTAAAGGGCTCCAGTAAGCTACCCCACCTTAAATGGGTGGAGATACATCTCCATGGAAACCATCTAATTAACAGTTACCATCCACAATTGGGTGGGTCACATCTCCATGGAAAGAATCAAAAAGATACCACTCGGCAATACTGAATGAGGATTAAAGAGCCTGACTTTTATGGGGTACATGACAGTTTCAAACCAGCACAACTAGTTTCAGTAATGTACAGAGTGGAGAATGAAGTGAAAAATGACTTCAGGGATGTAGATAGTAGATACAGCAAACGTTTACTTGGTGTGAGTAAATGAAGATCTGGGCTTGAGTAGTGGTTATTTACAGAAATGGAGATGAGTGAAGAATCCAAGAAACAATTCTAGGAGAAAGATCTACAGGATTTATTGAGTTGTTTTGTTTTATTTAAATAAAAAGTAGCTTGAGAAGCTTTAAAGATTGTATATATGAAATATGCCCCAAGGAATCTTGTTATATTTGACAAAAAATGGAAAAGTTCTTTTCTTTATGTTTTGTTTTCTGTGTGTTTGTGTGTGTGTGTGTGTGTGTGTGAGAGAGAGAGAGAGAGAGAGAGAGAGAGATTTATGATAAAGGGAAATAGAAATGCCTTTAGTTTTTGGAGCCCTGAAGATTCCCTTGTTCCCAGTAAGCTTTTAGAGGTCTTAGAAGTGATCACCTGTTCTTTGCCTTTTAATATTTATCTTCTTATTTTATCTGTTTAAACATTTTAAATCCCCATTGTTAAACATCAGCCTTTAAAAATTACATTACACTTTGTAATTTTTCTTTTTTGTACTTTTCCCTATTTAAAAATAATAGTAATTATATGAGTAGCAAAAAAAACTTACTCATTTAGCAAATTTCTGAGCCACACTATAGAATAATTGGGAAAGAGGATGGACAAAACAGCTAAAATCTCTGCTTGCCTGGAGATGCCATTTAGAAGAAAGAGATAGAAGAGTAACCAATCACCCAATTAAATAAAACATATTAAAATGGTGACAAATAATTTGATGATAATGAAACACTGAGAAAATAACTTATTGAGAATATATAGAAATGTTTATCAATTAAAGAAGAAAAATTCAAAACTGTGCATAATCCCTACCACCCAGAGATGAGCACTATCTTAATTTTCATATATGGCTTCCTGTTTTTATGTACAAAGATATTGATTTTAGTCAAAAATGGGATAACATTCTAAATATTTTTTAACTTGCATATTTTTACTTAATGGTATGTTTTAAATATTCCTCTGTGCTACCAAAATTCAAAATATTTTAATAAGTATTTATTTGAATGGATTCATCATAATTTATTTAACAATCACTTATTGGTGTGATTGTTTAAATAGCATATAGGTGTTTTTATTTTTAAAAATACAGATCATAGATGGTGGCCAAGATAGCTATACACCTTAGTGAGGTGTAGAATAGAAAAGAATGACATAAAGCATATGAATATGTGTTGTGGGTGTCCCAGAAGGAGAAGAGAAGGGAAAAGAAGGGGAAAGACAAATGGAGGAAATTTTCACTGAAAATTTCCCAACCCTTATGAAAGACTTAAAATTACTGGTCCAAGAAGTATGGCATACCCCAAACAGAATAGATCCAAATAGACGTACTCCAAGACACTTACTAATCAGAATGTCAGATGTCAAAGAGAAAGAGTGAAGTTTGAGAGCAGCAAGAGAAAAGCAATCCATCATGTACATAGGAAGCCTAATAAGGCTATGCCTAGATTTCTCAACAGAAACTGTGGAGATGAGAAGACAGTGGTATGATATATTTAAGATTCTAAAAGAGAAAAACTGCCAGACAAGAATTCTATATCCAGCAAAATTGTCTTTCAAGAATGAGGGGGAAATTAAAACATTTTCAGACACAAAATTACTGAGAGAATTTTTGACCAAGAGACCGGCTCTGCAAGAAATACTAAAGGGAACATTAAAGACAGACAAAATTAAAGATCATCGTGTATTGAGCATACTTCTCAGTGAAACATGTCACAGATCCAGTATTTTCACCTTCAGATACATCTCTAGATGTAAAATTTTGCTTAGTCAAAGAATAAGCATCTTTTGGGGGAGATGAATGGGGTGGGATGGGATGTGTTTTAGTTATATTGCCAAACTGATGTAACTAACTTGTGTACTGTCACGGCACTCATTTCTATCATCCTCAAACTGATTATTCTGTAGGTTTGTGTGTATGTGTGTGTGTTGTGTGTCCATCCAATTAATAATACATGGCAAGATGTAAGGGGAGGAAGACCTTCCTGGTTTCTCAAGAGTCTAATATTAAATAATGAATAATATTTTGTACTTTCCATATCACTGAACTTCCTTTAATAAATATGATACCAAATTTTTTAATGCTAAATAATTGTTCTAACATCTCATTCTCACTTACTCCACCTATCATATTATTTATAGTGTTTTCCCATCTGGGGCTTATTTTTTTCTTTTCCATTGTATTTTTATGCCAATCCATAAATATTTACTGAATATTTTCTGTGAACTTTGTATTATTTTTATGAGATGTATGATGGAAAAGGTGTATAAATTGAGGCTCTTCTTTCTTGAAGTTTATGACCTATGAGGGAAAGCAAACCCATATATATATTTATTAATGGAATCCCCCTGTCAACTTTTCCTTTCCAGAGAATGACAGCTGTCAACATACTAGAAACTCCATGCCTTATTCTTTTCTCTGTCCACAGCATCTAGTGTCATAAATATTTTTTAAACCACAAATGATGAGTATAATTTGTACTTTCCATTGGAGTGTTCTGTGAATCCAGACTCTGCATTCCATATAAAACATCTAAAATATGGAAGTAAATATTAATCAGAAGACTCCAATAAATAAATTGGTGATAAAATCCTATTAAAGAGCACCTTCCCTAGGCTATTGTCTTATAGAAGAATAAAATGAAATGCATTTTACTAACTAGAGAAAGTTAAATAAAGGAAACACATCTTAGTTCACTAAGGTTGCCAAAATGTAATACACTAGGAATGGGCTAATGTTTAACAATGGGGATTTATTAACTTACAAGCTTACTATCTGAGACCATGAAAATGGCCAAATCAAGGCATGAAGAGGTGATGCTTTCTCACCAAAGACCAGATACTGGCAATTGTGGACTCCTTTATCACAGGCTAAGACTCCTGGTGGTATCTGTTGGTCTCTCCCTTCTCTCTTGGGTTTCTTTACTTCCCGCTTCTGGCCTCCACAGCTTCCTCATGAGCTTCTGTATCTTTCTCTCTGTCTTCTGTGTCTTTCTCTGTTTTTGTCTCTCATAAAGGACTCCAGTAAGAGAATTAAGATCCATCTGGAACACCCCTCAACTGAAATATTCTAATCAAAAGGTCCCACCCACAAGAATGGATTTGCATTGAGAACATGACCTTTTCTGAGAGCCATAAAGCCTCTAAACCATTACAGAGAAACAGCAAAAACCCAAATACTCTTTTGAAGGGATGTGAGGGATAATTTTGATCCACTAATTTCCAACAAAATACACTGTAAGAGAAATTCACAGTTGTCATGAAGACACTGAAGGATAAAAAAAACTATCTTAATTTTTAGTGCTGTCCACATCTTCTTTTTCTCTAGCATCAACTCCTCCTCCTTTCTCTCTCCCACCCACAGCCAATCAGAATATTAGTGATCATCTTTTCTCCAAATATTTGCTTTTAGAGACTGGATGTTTTCTCCTAAGGCAGTGATGTAGTGTGAAGAGAACCAAACTTGGAATGCAAAGACCTGAATTCTGGACTTGACTCTACCCATTTCCTAGCTGTGTGATCTTGGGAAAGACATTAAATTTCTCTGATTCATGGTTCCTTCATTTGCTAGAGAATCATAGTAATGATAATATGTATATATAAACTAGTGGTATTTCTGTGGTTATTGGATGAAACTGTATATTTGAAAATACTTCTAAGTTGTTATTATTATTGCTACCTCATGTTTTCCTCTTTTTTACTTTGAATTTCTTTGCATCCCATTACTTGAAGGTCCTTTTCCTATTCTTTACAGTGATCAATTATCTAATTACTTTATCTGATCTCAGTTCTAATATCTTAAACAGTCCTGGGCATCCAGGGATGTCATCCTATTAAGCGACAAAGAGAAAAATATCCCCAAGTAAAGGGAGTTGTTTTATTTTACTACTGAGTTAATTATAGAAAAGATTACCTTCACTCCAAGCAATTCTTCTGAAGGCTGGAGAAATGGTGAGATCTTTCAAAAGAGATTAAAAAAATTCCAAGGCATTAAGAGGATAGTGTGACTATTCATGACTTGCTTAGGGCTAAAATTAAGTATCTTGTCTTTATTTTTATTTTGGAAGTTTCTGTTTGGTTTTTAGTTGCATCTAACATAATCGTGCAATCTTAGGCAGCTTCGATTTGAATGAAATATGTTATTTCAATTATCTTTTGAAGTCAAGCCTATGTCTTAAGTATCTTTGAATTTCCAGTCCCATTATAGTAGATAGCATATAGTGAGGGCCAATAAATGATCTTAAATAAATGACTGTAATAATAACTAGGCATATATTGTTTTATACCACGAGGGTGTCAGAGGAGGTAGTGCCATAATTTAAATTTTAAAGCTATATATATAGCTAACTCCAGGCCACCAATCTCACAAATCTACATATTATGTGGGTCCTAAAGCACTAATGTGTTTCCAGATAAACACATTATTTTTATAGAAACATATTGCATGTAGCACAGATGATACATTTGTCACTATTAAACTCAGGTGGGGATAATATTTTAAATGCAGTTAGCTTCCCCATAGTGTGTTTCTTTGCATTTGGTTGTTCTGTATTTTTCCCAATGCCTCATTACTCTGTGATTTCCACCAATATACAGATTTACAAAGAGAGTATTAGAAAGGCCTGGAGACTATATTCTGCTTGCTTTAACAAGTCTCTAAGTGTTGCTTTGATGTTTGTATTTGAAGGACTGTGTTAATGACCTGATAATTGTTTTTTTTTTTTTGGTTTTCCACCAAAGTGTGAAGTGTGCTGACAGCTGTCAACAGGGCCTACTAGGCCCTGGGACAGTGCAGGGGAAGAAGGAAGCCTCAAAGATTTTTACCCCTTTGTTGATGCTTCTGTAGTCCAAAAACATACTTGAAGCTGATAAACCTCAGAGGTAGTAAAATTCAGCATTGCCATACTTTTCTTTTCAAAGTGATTTCAGTGGAGTAAATGTAATCATTATTGTCATTAATAAGAGACATATCCAGCACTCACTTAAATATTTTTATGGTGACCCTACTATCAATAGAATGATTTCGAATTTTTCTATTTGTAACAAGAATATCTTTTTGAGAAAATGGTTTGCATTTCAACTGACAATTTTTGCTCAAGGACTGAGTCAATTATATATCATCCCACAGGATAACTTCTAAATTCTGGCATGGCAAACAAAGTGAAGTGTACTTAACTAAATACTTCTTGCTTATAAAATCTATTTTAGGATATTTATGGTTCTGGATATTTCCAAAGTCTTTTGCATTGAATACTGTGAGGCGTCTTACATGATAACTGTGTATTTGGAATAATGCAGAGTCTTAAATTTCTATAGCATAATTTTACTCTTAGCCATATTTTCATCTTACTTCATTTGTCCACAGTCAGGATTCAAATCAGTAGTTCTGACACTGTTATTGTGGGTGGACATGATCCATTCTTCAAATATTGGCTTTATGAAAGCTGTTTTAGTATCATGTTGACTGATTTGTGGAATCCTATACAGAATGATGATTAAAATGCTCAACTTTTTTATTCAATAAAAAAAATCTGAAACTAAAATTTGCATGGCACTTGATAAAATTTAATGAATGGAGAATAAAGAGAAAATTAAAATAATGATCGGTACAGATTTGGCAAAAGAAAATCATGTCACAATTGAATTAAAGCTGTTAAAAGCAAATATATATTTGCTTAAATATATTTTTATATCTACAAGTGAAACAGATTTATTTTGATGTAGAATTACAGAAAACGAGCCACAATTACATAAAATATCAGCGAAGCAAATTTTAAATAAGTTCACTCAGATGTAGAATTTTAAAAAATGAACTGACACTTTTACCTCCATCTTCCTGCCTTGTCCCCACTCTCCTTGGGGGAGATGGTTGGAAGCACCAGGGAAAATCCTTGGAGATAGCATTTAGAATGTGATTTTCAACTTCTACACTAGGAATACTCTATGTTTCAAGAATAGAATAAAAGTTTCTGTGCAGCTCTGGATTGTAATTTTTATAAAATTCCCTCCCTCGCTTTTGGACTCCCAACTATATACCCTTACCCCAGTTCAACGAATCCTACTCATTAAAGCTTTTATTTTCCCCTAAACTTGTTCAAAAGCTTTTTCCCTAAGGGTCTACTTGTTCCCTGGCTGAGGTTTTGTTCACAATTTAATAATGCTTGCCACTGGTTTGTCTCCCACGGGTCCTACTACTGTACCTGCTGATGGCTCTCCCAGTGAGTCTTTTATGAGAGTTGCACAGCCTGTAAATTGCTTTGGCCCAATATTCCTCCACTTCCACATAGGATTGGAGCAAAGTTTTCATACTTCTGATGATAGCACAGGTGCTCTCGGGTATTTTCCCCAGTAGTCCTGGCCTTAATTGTTCTGTATACCAACTTGTCAGGTTATTTTTAGAGTTTTTTAGAGTTTCTCCTGAAGTTATTTATCCCTGTTGGTTGGTGCCTTTTTTTTTTTTGGTTGCTCACGTACAGTACTTTTAGCCTTCTGATATTGGCCTCTCTGGATAGGTACTTACAATTCCTCTGCTCACTCTGTCGATTTATCCCCCATCCCTATCCCCATCCCCCTCTCCACACACACAATTTTCTATCTGTGGAAGTTCTAAGCTTTCCACATTGTGGTTAATATAACCAATTTAAATAACAACTCTAACAAATGCAGGAAAACCTAGATGCAACCATCCATTGGCTCTTTTTCCTTACTGGTCAGTTACTCTTTTGACTGACCTTGCATCCTGAAGTTGTTATAGGAATCACAGCTTCTGCTTTCCATCATTGCACAAACGGCGGGTTTGGCCAGTCCTATCAATTGTGGACCTATGCTTTACCTTCCATTCTTCTCCCTTTTCATTTCAACATTGGATTGTTGCAGTAACATTCTCTCTGACCTTCTCTGTCCCAGTCCCCATCCCACACTCCAGGCAAGTTTGCTTTC
>PVIY010040896.1:0-22034 GCA_004026745.1 Myrmecophaga tridactyla | reverse complement strand
TTTTTTCAGACTTTCAGTTTCTTCTTTTTGTTCTTTCCTTGCCTTCTTTATATCCTCCCTCAATTCACTGATTTGGTTTTTGATGAGGTTTTCCATGTCTGTTCGTACATTCTGAATTAATTGTTTCAGCTCCTGTATGTCATTTGAATTGTTGGTTTGTTCCTTTGACTGGGCCATATCTTCAATTTTCCTAGTGTGAGTTGTTATTTTTTGCTGGTGTCTAGGCATTTAATTACCTTAAGTAGTTTATTCTGGAGATTGCTTTCACTTCTTTTACCTAGGGTTTTCTTGCTGGATGAATTTGTTGTCTATCTGTTCTTTGACATTCCGTTCAGCTTTATCTGGACCTTTAGCTTAAGTTTTGTTTAACAGAGGAGAATTTTTCAGTTCTTGTTTCCTTGTTTCTTGCCCTGCTTGTGTGGTGCCTTTCCCCACACACAGTTAGGAGGGTCTACTTAGATGTTATAGACCCCACCCAGATTTTCCCAGACCAAACTGGCCTCCTATCAGGAGGAAAGAGTCACCTGCATCGGTTTTCCCTGCGGGTGAGACCCAGCAGGTTGAAAGACTTTCCTGTGAAGTCTCTGGACTCTGTTTTTCTTATCCTGCCCAGTATGTGGCGCTTGTCTGACTGCAGGTCCCACCAGCATAAGATGATGTGGAACCTTTAACTTTGGCAGACTCTCCCTGCTGGGGGGGAGTGGTGGAGACAGAGGAGAGGTTGTAGGCTGGTTTTAATGGCTTCAAATTACCAAGCCCTGGTGTCTGAATTCCTTGATGGAGTGATTCCACCTGGGTGGGGCTTCACCCCTCCCCTGGGGAAGGCACAGGCTCCAGATAAGCTCCCCAAAGAGCTCACTTCTGCCTATGCCTGGGGCAGTTGCAGACTGAAAAGTCCTGCCGCTGTATCCAGAGGCAGTCAAGCCTTTGTAGATACACAGCCACAAAAACCTCTGTTTCCTTCTTTTTTTCCCCCCCTTTTTCCATCAGCCCTGCCCCCTTGGTGCCGGGGCAAAAATGAGCAACCCCTGCTTTGATCAGGTTCACCTAAGCTGGGGGCCTATTTTTAGTAGTCAGAATTTGTTAATTAGTTCCACAATTGGCTTTTGATTGTGCCCAGTCCCTGCTGCTGGTAAAGTCCTTTCCTTTTCCCTCTAGGAAGTGGCCTGTGGGGGAGGGGCGCTGGCCACTGCAGCTTTGGGAACTCACGGTTCTGGGGGGGCTCGCAGCCGGTCCAGCTGGTCCAGATTGGGGTACGCGGTGTGTCCGGTCACTGACGTGGCCCCAGGAGCTGTTCTGTATTGTTTCTGGTTATTTAGTAGTTGTTCTGGAGGACGAACTAAAATGCTCACGTTGTTAAGCTGCCATCTTGAGTGTACCAACCAAATCTTGATACACAAAGCCCAAATATAAAATATTTGCCTATATTTGGTCTTTTAGAATTTACCTTTTAGAATAATTACATGCAAGCCAAAAACAAGGAAACAATCACTTCTCAGACATAAGAAAAACTTAAGACTTTTTAAACAGTTTTTACACAATGATGAGGCTAACTCCTTGGCATCCATCTGTATTTTGAATATTCTGTCAGGGTGGCAATAAGTTGTAGTTCTATCTAGATTCTTGCAGGGTTCCCTTGAAATCAAGGGATGTGATAATTTACAGGGAGCTGGGGGTGGCTGAGAGGGAGGCCACCAGACCTCTTTAGTTTTCCCCCACTAAGCCAAGCCAGAGATAAGAGAAATGTAGAGCTATTTATTAATTGCTGTCACACTCCCTTATTTTAGTTTCCTTGTTGCTAAAGCAAATGCCATGCAATGGGGCTTTCTTAACAATGGGCCATGCTTTCTCCCAGAAGACTGGCCTTCTGGGGCTGGCTGCAGCCATCCTTGGTCCTGGGCTCCTGTCTCAGGGCACCGTACATGGCACCTCTCTCTTCTCTTTCAGGTTCCACTGACTTCCAAGTGTCTGACTGCTCCCTCTGTGGCCTTTTTATACTCTGAATTTCCCCATAAGACCCAGTGATAGGATTAGGACCAATCCTGATTCAGCTGGGCCACACCTCAACTGAAGCAGCTTCTTCAAAGGGCCTACCTATAACAGTGACACCCACAGGAACGGGTTATGTTTTAGAGCATGCTTTTCTGTGGTACATAAAGCTCCAAATCATCACGTCTCAATCAGTATCTATTTTCTACAAAACTGAGGTGAAATAACTGGGTTTCAAGAAATGTTTACAACCAAAACACCTTGAGATATGATCTGGCCAAAGCTGATATTCACATTAGATTTGTAAATATGAAGATAATGCCACTAGTAAAAACGTATTTCTTAGTAGGAAAAAGAGAGCTGGTTCCAATTGTATGCAAAGAAAATATACCAGGAAGTTAGAGGAGGAAAGCAGGTTTAGTAATGTATCAGGTAAGAGAAAATTCACGGCAAAAGAGTTGAAAGAAACAAAGAGGGATACATCAAATTGAGAAAACAAACCAGGCAAGAAGACAAAACAGACAAATTTGTAGGTACCTAAACAAAAGATGAACTATATAAAGTAAACACCAAGGGCACTCCAAGGATATCTGGCAAATCTAATCCTAGTGGGAGAGACCTATAAAGGTAAATCACAGTTAATTAGCTTAATTTCATTAATAAACATATATAAGTCTCCAAATGGAGACTGGACATTCTTCCAAATAAACATGAAACCATTTTTTTAATTAGCCACATAAGAGGTCACAATGGAAGTCCCAACAAACTTTTACAAAATCATCTTTTTTTTTTATAAAGACCATCTTCATTGACCCAATGTGATAAAACCGAAAAATACAAAAAGCTGTTTTTAAAAAGGCAAAGAAACTCCTACATACCTGGAAATTTAAAAACTTACTTCCAGATCATTCCTGTTTTGAAAAGCAAACAAAATGAAAATTACAAGATATTTAAAACTGAGAAGACAATGAAGCATTACATCCTAATCTGTGGGATGTTTTCAAAACAGCAGCACTAAGGCAAAAATCTAGTTTAAATGCATTGATTAGAAAATGAAAAAGATTTGAAATAAAAGAAATAAACTTTCAACTCAAGATGCCAGAAGGATAAAAACTTTTTAAAAAAGAAGAAAATAACAGAAATAAAAGTAAAGTTTTTTTGTTTGTTTCTTTTATCAAGTAAGTTTGCTGTTTTATATAGGTGCAGTTTGTGCTGCCCTCAAACAATTACAATAGTAACATCAAAAATCACAACAGGGCGGGCCACGGTGGCTCAGCAGGTAAGAACACTTGCCTGCTGTGCCCGAGGACCCGGGTTCGATTCCTGGTGCCTGCCCATGTAAGAAAAAAAAAAATCACAACAGATATAATAAAGAAAACACTTGAAATATTGTAAGAATTACCAAAACATGACAAAGAGACATGAAGTAAGCACATGCTGTTGGAAAAATGATGCTGTTAGACATACGCTAGTTAAGCTTGCCACAAACCTTCAATTTGTAAAAAACAAGTGTTAATCTACACAGCACATTAAAACAAGGTATGCCTGTAGATATACACACATACACAAAGGAGTGCAGATGGCAAGAATATATCGCAAATGTTAATTTTAACTCTCAGTGGTAATTGCAGACTTCTTATTCCTTAACTTTTATCAGTAATTTCTTATTTTTCTACTATGCCACATATTACTGATATAATTAAAGACAACTGTAAAGGGGAATGGGGAGGAAGGGTACTTGTGGGACTAAAGAGTTTATGATCACCATATATCCTTAAGGAAGGACAGAGGTGGGGAGTGTGGACAAGGCTTCCCGGTATGCATTGCTTCTCCAGGCACTTTACAAAGCGTATTCCTTCAGTTTCACAGGAAGTTAACAGATATTGCACAGAAAAAGGTTCATGCACAAGTTTTGAGAAATGCTAGGTTGACAGACTTCATTAGTGGAAAAGTTAGAATATTTGATATGTATCCCTAGGAGGAAAGGAGACAGGGCATATACTCATCTATCCATAGACCCCTTTGGTTTTAATTCCTATATAGAACTGGTAGTACTTCTAGTTGATATTATTTTAGGAAATGCCAATGAAGAAATAAGAAAAAGCATTGTTTACACCACGTATTTCCATTGATGGTCTGAAACTTTCTGACCCATTTTCCTAGAAGAACTAGATCAGCCTCACATAGTTTTGAGCTCTCAAGCTTTATAGTTTTAAATATAATTTGCATCTTGCTGTCAGGTCATTTAGGGCAATGGTTTTCAAACTGGATTTCCATCTATTAGTGGGATTAATGGGAAATCAACTTTGTGGTCATAATATTTTTTAAAAAACTGAAACAAGACTATAATATTGAAGTAAGAATAAATATTATGTAAAACTTTTGAGTCCATATATAATCATATAATATATGTATGTTTTGTGTAAAAAAACTTTACACAAAAGTAAAGTTTTTAAATAATAAAGAACAAAAACAAAATATTATAGAAAACACCCCCACCCCCACCCCAGACCAATAGAGTTGATCAACACAGCAAAAGCTGGTTCTTTGGAGAGACTATGGTATGGCAGGAAGGCTCCAGAACAAAGAATACGGCACAAAGCTGAGGAAAGGAGGGACCACAGTCACAGATGCAGAAGAGCAAAAACAGAAACCTGTTTTAATCCTGCTCCCTCCATAAACCCCACTAAAATAACCACCTGAGTAGAGCAGTATCAATTCACTGGGCCAAAGAGAAGACAAGCCTATTCTGGAAGCTACCAAGGGTGACAATGAGTGGCAGGTGACTCAGCAGAGCCAAGTGCGCATCGTGAGAACCAGAGGGTCGCCAGATTAGCAGTGGGGTGGCCAGGCCAGCAACAGGCCCCCCCCAAGGCCCTGGCTCAGGGTGGACCCCAGAAGCCCCTGCAGGGGAAACGGGCCTAGGCAAGAGCTGGTTGCAGACTCCCTGCCCCACTCCAAGCCAATCCTACACCCAGCTGCCAGAGGGGGGCTCATGCCTAGACTTGGGGCTCCTGTGCATTAGGCAGCTGGAGAGGCACCAACCCAACTTGTGAGACTCTCCTGCTTTCTCCCTCCTTAGAAGTTGGGAGACGAGGAGGTAAGCCAGTGAGGGAGGGAGGCTGAGGGGGTGCAGCCTGGGAACAGGTGGCAATCACAATGGAGTGTGTCCCCTGCTACTCAAGGTGAAAGGTGGTCAGCTTGGACCATCCCTGTGGCCTGCTGAGAGTGGACTGAGGTAAGGTAGAGAAAGGAAAGGAGACAAGGGGACAGATGATTTGGGTTTTGCAGCAAAGGAGAACAAAGAAATGGGTGGCTGCTAGCAAGGGCAATGGGATAAAGGGACGCGAGAAAGTAGCATGCTAGTTGACAGAGCAGTGCTCAAGTCGGTGACAGGGCTGGCTCAACACAGCCTGAGGACAAGAGGCAGGGCGGGACGGGTGGTTGCCCAACGGGTGGGGGTACAGGAGGTACAGATGGGGCCAGGAGGCTGGCGTGGCTGCTCTCCAGCTTGAAAAGCCTTTCTGAGGTTCCCAGCCACGAACCTAAAAGGGTCAGCGCCTGACAACCAGATGCAATGGGTGAGCCTAGACTGGAGTGTGACTGGGAAAAAAGAGCCCTGCAGGATATTCTTGGGATTATAGGCAAAATCTGAAGAGTAACTATGAATTGGATAGAAAAATTATATCGATGTTAAATTTCCTGATTTTGAGAACTGCATTCTGCTTATGTATGATAATGTCCTTATTCTTGAGAACACTCTGCAGTATTTAGGTATAAAGGGGCAGGATGTCTGTAATTTACTCTCAAATGGTTCCAAACAATTAGAGACCGAGACCAACAGAGCAAAGGGGGACAAAATGTCGCAGTTTTTCCTTAAGTCTGAAATTATATATATTTAAATTGCCAGGACATTCAACAGATTTTCAGCCAATCTTTTCAAAATATCAGTATCAGAAAAAAATAGCTGGGAGGGACTGTGTGGTGGGATTAAAGCATGTCTCACCCAAGTTAAAGACACTTAAGCAACGTAACCAAAGGTAATGCATAATCCATACTTGGATCCAGGTTTTGTGAGAAAACGGCCATAAAAGTCATTTTAAAACATTTGGGGAAATCTGAATAGGGACTGGATAGTAGAGGAGCTTTGTGAGGCACGACAATGGTGATGGAGTTATATGGGAGAATGCCTGCTTTTCAGAGATGCTTACAGAAATACTTAAGAGGCAAAGGTTCATATCTCTAATTTTTTTCAAAAATTGCACAGCAGATATATGTGTTGGTGAAGTAAATGTGGTAAATGTTGTAGAAATTTCGTGACTGGTGTACAAGTATCCACTTATTTACTGGATTCCCATGTGTCCCTGGCCACTGCGGGCTCTGGGCCACTTTCTAACACTTGGGGCTACCCAGGCACTGAAAATTCAGCACCCGAAGCAGAATAGCTGATTCCACACCTGCCATCATCTGCTTCTCCCCATCTTCCCATTTCAATCAACAGCACCAGCACCATCCACCAGAAGCTCGAGCCACCCTCCACCAAAGCCCACATCTGGCACCACCAGCAAATGCATCCCAAAGCTGCCAGCTGCGTGCCCGCCCCCCACCTGAGCTGCCGTGGCTGCCTCCGAAGTAGTCCTCTGGTGTTCACGCCTGCCCCGCCTCAGCTTCCTATAGTCCCTTTCTGCCATGTAGCTTGTGGATCTTGCTTAAAGCCTTCCGGGCCCCCCTCCACCCTTTGGATGCCACCTGCTCTAGTTTGCCAGCTGCTGGAATGCAATATATATCAGAAATGGGACAGCTTTTAAAGGGGGGAATTTATTAAGTTGCTAGTTTACAGTTCTAAGGCCATGAAAATATTCAAATTAAAGAAAGTTTTTAATATCCAAATTAAGGCACCAACAAGACGTTACTTTCACTCAAGGAAGGCCGATGAAGTTCAGGGTTTCTCTCTCAACTGGAAAGGCACATGGTGAACATAGCAATGTTTGCTAGCTTTCACTCCAGGTTTCTTGTTTCACGGAGCTCCCCTGGGGGCGTTCTTCTTCATCTCCAAGGGTCGCTGGCCACATGGATTCTCATGGTTCTCATGGCTCTCTTGTACTCTCTCCAAAATGTTTTCTCTTAAAGAATCCCAGTAAACTAATCAAGACCCACCTGGAATGGGCAGCCACATCTCCTTGGAGATAATCTAATCAAGTTTCCACCATACAGTACTGAATAGAATTTAAAAGAAACGGCTAACTCCACATGATGGATCAGGATTTAAAACATGGCTTTTCTAGGGTATACAAATCCTTTCAAACTGGCACACCATCCAAGGCCCATCACACTCTCCCACTGCACCTCATGTCACCTTCCCCCTTGGCACCAGATCCCAGCAAAGCTGGTATCACTGTTGCACCCCAAAAGTGATGGTGCACCCTGACCCAAAGGCCTGCTAGAACGCCTCCTCAGCACAGCGCTGGCCAGCTGCTGCCTATGTGGGTCTGGGCTCAGATGCCCACCCCCCCCAGCACCACCTAAAGAAGTCCCCTCTGTGTCCCCACCTCATCACAGGACGTCCCGCTCTTTTCCATCTGTCCACCTGTTGCTTGCCTGCCTGCAGGCAGGGACTCTGTCTTATTCAGAATACTCCCAGTGTCTCCAACAGTGTCTGCCTAGACTAGAAAAGATCTGTTGAATGATATGGGAGCTAAAATAATTCAGGAAAACCCCTTAGAAACCCTCATGCGTTGCATCTAAAGAACGAAAATTATGCAAGTAAGGCAGCAATGATTACAAAGGAAATAGCCAGACATGCACGTGTTCGGATTCTGTCTCAGTCCCTGAAACAAACTGCTAATTGACTTCACTTCAGTCTGTGTCTTGAGAAGTCTAATAATCTGATCAGAAACAATCTACAAGTTCAACATAATTAAATTTCAGAAATAACCAAGAAGCATAATATATATGTAAATATTTTTATTCTATTTAATCTTTGAGCCTCCAGAGGTAACAAAAGCTTTTTTATTTTAAAAACTATAAACGTCTTAGTCATTTTTTAATAAATTACATTAACTGCAATTAACATATATACAATCATCAAAGCAGTTCTTAAAACATAAAAACTTCATTTTATTAAAACAAACCAATATTTACCTCTAATAAATAATATTAAGGAGTAACTGTGTTATAACCATAAATGGTACATGTAGCATAAAATAAGTATCAGTTTAAAATGCAATTAAATGTATAATGAAAATAAGGCAAGCACCGAGTAACGTAATGTACAAAATGCCAATGCCAGGGTGAACAGTGGCAAGGGAGACGGTCATGGTGAGCTCGAGGGTAAGGCCCAGGCAGAGGTGGCCAGGACTGCTTCAGGCCAGAGGCCGTGCTCCGAAAACAAGGTCCCACCTTTACTCTACCCACCTCAGCTCACCCCCCTCTCTCAGACCCCTGCTGGAGTTAAGAGCTGTGAGTGGCACTCAGCAGCCAGGACAGAGGGGCCATCCTGTGTGAAAATCCACCAGAATCTAAACTGCCCAGCCTGACCACAGCATCCAGAGGCCAGTACCTGGAGCCAGGCAGCACACAGGGGGCCAGCCCTGGAAAGACCACTGTTCCTTCACATGAACACACTAATTTAAAGTATCCAGCTCAACGAGGAAGCAGGTTCTCTAACGTGACTCCTGGAGGGGAGGAGGCAGCAGTGCCCAAGCATCTGAAGGAGCCTCAAGTGCCCAGGGCTCTCCAGCTCCCGGCAGTCCTGGCCCCTATCCGGCCCTGTCTGCCTCCTTAGCGCATTTCAACCCCACATCAAACTAAGTGATGCTGACCTGCCTTGTTTGGCTATTCTTGCTCCTATTCCTTTCACAAATTCACATTTTCTGAAGATGAGAACCAGGGCCTGCGCGCCTCTGAAAACCCTCACGCCCTGATGCAACCGCTGCACATGATGAATGCTCAATTTGTATCCATCAACTGACAGCTCAGCGTCATTTAGATACCACAGTCCAGTAAGCAATTCTGGCTGCGATTCTTCAATAAATGACAAGTCACATTATTAATGAGTAGTATGCATTCATTCAAAGTATTTGATATTAGAGTTCAGGAAACAAAGGGTAGTTGCAGATGTCTTAGGGAAATAATGATGAAGAAGAACACTGATAAAATCCTGAAAATCTGCTCAGCCTAATTAAATACTAACCTTTTTAAGAGAATCTCCATGTCTCTCCTGAATGTATTTCAGGAATGCTGTCGTCCACTGGAGAGTTGTGGCCTTATCCGTCTCAGCATTGCAGAACGGGACTAAAAGATTCAACTCATCACAGCAAATACGGATTCTGCGCCTACAGTCAAAATCCAAAGTAATCACAGAGAGAAACTGCAGCAAAACAAACAGAAGAAACTGCAGCAAAACAAATAGGTAGAAGAATACGTTCCATTTTATACTCCAGGGGACTGCCGTTCCCAAAGCCTGGCATTAAGCGCTCTGGTCTAACCCTAAAGTGGAGCCCATCAGCCCTGGCTGCACTCCTCTCCTAGGCCTTTCCGATGCCCTGGGTACCTGAGTGGCCAAAGGCTGGGAAGAACTGCGGGCCACCGCAGGCCCCGAGGCTGGGCCCTCCTGAAGGGACCCCCTACTTGTTTCTCGTGGAGCAGGAGCAAGGACCAAATTTATGTCTTTACGTCAAGTATGGGCCACCAAACCCCTGATACTGGAAGCAAAATTCTGTGCATGTGACTTTTCTGAGCATACTGTTATTGCATTCGACAGCCTATAGGCACCTGCCCCCTCTGGGTCAAGCCCTAGACTGGAAACCAAGCTCAGTCTCAGGGTGCAGCTTCTCCAAGGGGCCTGATTCAAAGCACATCAAAGACACCAGTTCATCAAAATCCTGAAACCCCATCTTCTTAGAGACAATTAAGATCATAACTTGAGCTTTATTATTAGATACTTTCAATTTCACATATTACACTTAATAACATGCAAAGTCCTAAGTAAGCAGACACTGAGCAAGTTTATATACCATGGCCCTCGCTCTTCACAACTATACACTATGAATTTTAGATTTGCTAAGGCAAAAACACTGACAGCGAGCACTCCCAAGACGCCTTCTAACTTGCAGCACTGAGCTCACTGCTTTTTGTATATCATCTCATTTAGTTGAAATCCTGAGCCTGGGAGGCGACCACCCCCCTACGGCACAGGGGATGAACCAGGCTCAGAGAGGTCAAGAATTTGCCTAAGAGGTTGCTAAGGTGGGAAATGGCAGAGTTAGAGTTCAAACACTATCACAAACAATATAGAGCCTTTCACATGGTAGGTATTCAGTAAATGTTTATTAAATGAATGTCAGAGGAGGAAAAATGACCTTTATAACTCACAGCTGAGTATAAGAAATTCCTTCAGTTAAGAGTGTGTATTTGTTCACATACATAAGATAGCCATCTTCTTTAACACATCCATTTAAAAATAAAAACTGCCTGAGCACAACATTGGAGCTTAAATGTTGACTGTCCAGCTCAGTATATTTCCTGAGCTTAAAACAGAAAACTGACACACAGTAAGCATTCCAAAACGACTATGTTAATTAATTATATATTAATTAAACAGTAAGGAAACATAATAAAACCAATTGTGATAGAGAAAGGTTAATCACCTTTTGATTCTACATGGGAGAACAGTACAAATAAAATCCACAGATAAAACCAATTAAATAACAGTTTTAATCTTGCCCCAACATCCTTAAAAGAGCCAAATAAATTTGGCAAAAGCAAGCTACCTGGTGGGTAGAAAAGAGCCAATCTCCCTGGCCTGTCTGCCACACTTGGGAGGGCCCAAGAACGAGGTGCAAACTCAGGTTTCGGAGCATTCATACCAACTGCTAAGAGGGGCTCGTTGTGCCCACGCTGTCCGTGTGAAAACGTGGCTTAGGCTGCACACCTCTCTTCCAGGGAGTCTGGAATTTAGCTGACACCAAGCAGGGTTCCTAATCATTAGCTCCCAATCAAAACCCTGGTCTCGAGTCTCTCACGAGTTGCTCTGGTTGGCACATTTAACACGTGTCATCACAGCTAACTCATGGCTGGAGGAGTTAGGTGACTCCCCTGGGAGAGGACGTCCTTCTTAGAAGGTGCACCTAGTCGCCTCAGGACTTCACCCCCTGTGCCTTTTTCTTTAGCTCATTTTGCTGCAATAAATCATAGCTGTGTGGGTTACAATTTGCTGAGTCCTGTGAGTCCTCCTAGCCAGTTACTGAACCTAGGGTGATTCTCCGGGTCCCCAAGCCCCCAGAAAAACTAAGTTAACGTTAACTCTTGCCTCCTCTTTCTCACTGTGAGCACAGAAATTGCTAACAATTGTTTTATCTGTAATGAACTTGTATTTAACTGTTCATGAACTGACCTGACTAAATCAATGACACTTATTACCTTCTATCTCTCTCCATGCGGTTATGCCTCTCCCTGCGCTGAGACCTTCCTCCCTGCGGCCCGCTCTGGGTCTGCTCCCCCAGGTTCGACTGCGAGGGCTCCGCTGACTGCCACGCAGCCTGGGCAGCTGCGGAGCCCTCGCCCACATTCTGAATTTCTCCAAGGGCTCTTCGTTCTACACTTGTGTCCAACTGACGTATTCTACTCCGATTCCTCTTATTCATTGCTTGTTTACATAGCGCTTCTTCTTTGCAAAAGAAGAAAAAAGCGGTATTTTAATTTTTTATCCTTCTTAACTTATCCCCATGAATGTTGAATATATTTTTTGGCATTTTCAATCCAAGATACAAAGATTACTGGGTGAATAACACAGAGAACAGAACTAGTAAGAGCTGTTCTACTCAGTTAGCCAGAAGGGCTGTGTGCAGACAGCACAAGGCTCTAAGCCCAGCACGCGTGATGGGTTGAGACTCGAATGTATAAGTACATTTAAACCCTCCGGTACATAATTGATACAATCTTGCCAAAATTTCCCCTATTTATATTTTTCTTGATCAATAGGTGTCCTGTTATCTATGAATACAAAAACCACACTGTTCAACTGTTATGATGTCCAGAAAAGAAACAAAAGCCAGAAATATTTCCTCCAAAAGATTTTCTGTATAATTATTCTAACATGACACCTGATATTCTAACTGAAATGCCCCAAAAAGGGATTAAACCAAAGTGGCTTAAGACTAAATAAGCTGATGCTTTTTTTGGTATGTTGTTATGCTTAAAAAAATTTTTTAATTAAAAAAAAGATTAAATAAGCCCTCATGCCACCAAGAAAGTAATGGTATCGCAGCTTTTATTCATGCTGCAGAAATACGTCAAATTTCCATCAAAGAACCACATGTACGTGTGGTCATGTGCACTTCAACACGCCAGGCAAAGCCACATTATCTAAGGAAAGGACTCAAAACAAATTTCAAAATAGTAATACCTTTCAAGGGGGGCATAGAAGGGAAATCAAAATACTAGTAATGTTTTATTCCTTAAACTGAGTATCGAACAGGGCCTCTTTTAATATTCTTCACACTTTATAAATGTTAATATACACTTGTGCATAAAATGCCATAATAACAAGGAAAAAAGCTCGACAGGGGAGACAACCCAGTACTCGGTGCCGAATGAGCTCTTGCAGAGTGAGGGAAGCAGTGCTATTTTGTTGGATAACTTAAAAGACAAACTTTGTTTCTGGGGAGGAACTGAGAGTCAACTTTCAAGGTCAGCAGAGTTTGCCTTCAGCAATTTCTTTATTTCTAAAATTTTCTGAATCACTTTATGGCCTCTTGCTCCCAACTCAATCCTCTGCCCTGCTGCAGACTGTCTATGATTGATTATTCACCTCTGCTAAAGTTTTTAGTAGACTTCAGATTCCTGCCTCACTCATGAAATATAAAAAGGGGAAAAAAAACAAAAACAAAAAACTATTAAGGGCTCTGTTAACTCATATATCCCAGAAACTATCTAAGTCTACCGTGCTTCTGCTTACTGAGTTTATGATTAAGAAAAAGCAGCCCCGATTCAACATGGCCACACTAACACCCAGGAGAATATTCCAAGTGAGATGACTGGGGGAAGTACGATGGAAGAAGGATCACTGAGCTATAAACACACCCAAAGAAAACTGCTCAAGTTTCCAAGCTGCCTCCTTCCCCCGCCCCCTCCCCACAGGCCTATAAGACAGCAAATATAGTGTTCCATCAAGAGAAGACAAACCTTCTGGGTTATATCTTACCTCCTACTTTAATCCAAACCTGCTCTGGCAGGGCTTTGTTTCTACTACCTAAAGTCTGTTTGGTGGATTCAATTTCTTGCTGATAACAGAAAGAAAATGCTCTAGGCAATCCAATGTCCTGGTGCTTGGCAGCTTCAAGAACAGAAGATGAGTTACTAGAACTCTGGAAAACATGAAGCAACAGCAATTCTATCAGTGTGTGGCATAATCTCCTCCATGGTGCACAAATAAAATTCACTTCTGCTGAACCACCGGCAAAGCTATCACTAGGCAAGTTAAAGGACCGAGGGTGCCCCAGAACTGTAAAGGAATCCACAAACACGTAGGTACTCTCACATTTAAAGTCATTAAGCTCAATGGAGGAGGAAATAAAATCCTGAGGACCTAACTAAAATGACAGTCACCCTGTACTTCAAACAGAAAAGGGAGCTTCTCAAGCCTTTTTCCCTACCTGTGTCTGTGAAAGATTAGAATTTCCACTGGTAGAGCAAGCATTTGTAGTAAATAGTGGGTAGGTAAACTGCAAAGCAGTCGTCGCAGCAGCAGTCTTATTTTTCACTAACGCTGTACATTTGTTTTGTTGCTGGTGAAGAGGAACATTCATTAATTCAGATGGATGGCGAATAAGGGTCACCAAACTGCCGAGGAAAAGAAAACCCGGAGGCACATAAGGGACACGTGGCAGGGCAGTTTCCAGAAGCACCTCGCTCCCTAGCTATCCTCACCAATGGCCATCTCTCTAGAAGGGCGCTCCACCTCGCCACGGTCTGCAGAGCAATTCCCATCCGGCCCGCTGACATGTCCATCCATCCCTCCCTCCGGAACGGAAGGGACTGCGCGCCCCCCTGGGACACTGCCCTGTCCTCACACACCTGACTTCGAGCTCCTTTTCGCCATCCTTCAAGATCGCTTGAGGATGGAGGAAATGGGGCAACTACAGGGCGGGCGCTCCCCCTTGCTTGGCCCCTGGGAGCGCACAACCTAAACGAGGCCCCGGGGCCTCGCGTGCGCAGACCCGAAGGGCTCAACCTCCTGCGGCGCCCAGGTGTCGGCACAGAGCAAAAGCCGCTCAGGCTCGGGCCCTACTGGGAGTCCTGCGCCGTGGGCCACGCTCCCCCGCCCCGCGCCCCTCTACCCCTTTCCCGCCCCGCCGGGCCCCGCCACGCACTTGTTGAGCGCCACGCCCGCCTCGGGGGTTTCGGGGCCGCGCGGCAGCTCGGCGGGCATGCTGTTGAAGCGGTCCTCCAGACGGACGCGCACAGCCGACTTGGCCCGGGCCTCGGGCGCGCCGTCGCCCGCAGCGTTCTCCTTGTTGGTGCCTTCGGCCGCCTTGGGCCGGGCCGCGCCCGCCGCCGCCTCCGCACCTCCGCCGCCTGGCGTCTTCTCGGCAGCGCCGGCTACCGCCACGGGCAGGTTGGCCTCGCTCAGCAACATCATGCGCAGCTCCTGGAAGTCGATGTGGCCCAGGCACGGGTTGGAGCCCGCGAAGCCGCCGTCCGCGGCCAGGGCTGGCGGGCACAACACCGGGTAGACGGGCGGCCCACCGGCCGCCGCCAGCCCCGCCGCGCCCGATCCGCCGGGGGCCGGTGCCGCGCCGCCCGCCGCCGCCGCGAAGAAGGCCGAGTTGAGGCGCGTCTCAAGCTCGCCGTCGGCCGCCTGCGTCTCCATGTGCGAGTAAAGGATGTGCTGCAGCTGTGTGTACTCGATCTCTGTCATCTCCACCAGGTTCAGGTCGGTGGTGGTGAAGCTCAGGCCCGACTCGCCCAGCGCCGAGTCCCCGCCGCCCGCGCCGCCCTCGGGCCCCGAGCCCTCTGCGCCGGGCCCCGCCGCCGCCGCCGCCTGAGCCCCCGCCGCCTGGGCCACCTGGGCCGCCGACGGCTCCCGGGACGCCGGGCCCGACATGACGGCGGCGCGGCCGGGCGCGGAGCGGCGGCGGCGGCGGCCTCCGCAGGGGCCCTGTCAGGCGCGCGCCCCGCGCCGAAAACGGCGGCCGGGGGGCGGCGGGCGCGCTCCCGCCGGGTCGGGGGCGCGCGGGGCGGCGGGCCGGGGGCGGCGGGGGCGGCGGGGGCGGCGGGCGGGCCGGGGCGGGGGCGGCGGCGGCGGCGGGGACTCGGCAAGGACGCAGTGGGAGGCGGGAGACCGGGCCTCTGAGCAGGACGCCGCGCCGGCCACCGCGGGCGCGCCGTTGGGGGGTGGGAAACCGCTGAGCGCCGCGTAACGCGCCTGCGCCGCCCCGCCCCCCGCGCGCCTCGGCCCCGCCCCTCCAACGGTAGCCCCTCCCCCTTCCGGCCCCGCCCCACCGGCCCCACCTCCACGGGGAGAGGGCAGGTTCTCCAGGGGTTGCTATAGGGCCTCCCGGAGGTGAACGGGGTGCAGCCACGTGCTCCTGCTTCCCTCGCCGCTGCTTCACCGAGGCCCTGCATATGCTGACCTGTCCCAGCCCATATCTGTGACAAAGGTTCAAATGAAACAACCGCATCCTAAAAATTCTGGTCCCCCTATTCCCCAATGCCCAGAAGGCGCCCTCACAGGTGACACGGGCGGTTCATCCAAAGTGTACAATTCATTTGGGATCGGATCTTAACAGAATTGCACAACCGTCAGCACAATTAGTTTTAGAACATTTTGCACAAAAGGAACCCTAATTCCCCCCCTCCCAGCAACCACTAGTCTACTCTATGGCCCTGTGGGTTTGTCTCTTCTGGACCTTTCCTATGTATGGAATCATACGACGCATGGTCTTTCAAAGAATTATTTTGGCAGGCACAAAATGATTTCTACCCTCCCCCCCACCCCACCCATCCACACTACTAGCCCCCACCCATCTCAGCTAGCATTTGGTTTTCTCCATAGGAATTGACCATTTAAAGGCCTGGGACCTAGGCGAGCTTTCTTTGGACTGTATATCTGCTTCTTTTCACTGTTTTTTCTTGGAACAAAACTGGGATCATACCATGTATGTGGTTTTATAATTTGTTGTTTTCTGTTTTCCCAGGTGATATATCCCCAGTGGGAAACTGAGGGACTACTCAATACATTCCATCAAGATATTTGATTAACGGCTTGTCATTCTTGAGCACATAATTCGCACCTGACATAGAAATTAGCTCCAGATTTAAATATCTGAATTTAAAAGGCAAAATTACAAAATCACAAAATATATAGATCGGGGTGCACGGGTGGTTCAATGGTAGAGTGCTCGCCTTCCATGCAGGAGACCCGGACCATGCACCATCTTCCCCCCCAAAAAAATATATATATATATCGATAGTGATAAGATCTTAAAGTGAGAAAAGCAGTCTAAGCACGATATCGACCCAGGCTGAAAGGAGTCACCTAGATCTTGTTAAAAGCAGGTGCTGATCCCAGGAGCCTGGGGAATCTTGCCTTTCTAAGGCTCTCAGCCTTTGGTGCTCCTGGTCAGTGGATCCCCTTTTAGAACCATGGCCAGAGTGTGCAATGAAATGTCTTCAGTGCTTGAAAAACAATGCTTCAAAGAGAAAATAAAATCAGGATTATATTCAATTTGGCTTTTCATTTCATGGAAATAAAGACCATTGGCACCTATGATGATTTCTGTTTCTGTATTTAGGGGCGAATTTCTTACAGATTGTAGTTTTGAGCCCTCTCATCTTTAGACATGAAATACGAGAATGAGCTGGCTTTATGTCCTGGAGTTTGTATTATAAGTACAAATGTGAATAGGGTACTAGACATGGCTCCAAGTGGCTCTGCCCTACCCCTTGAGAGGCAGCCAGCCTCAGCTGGGAACCCAGTTGAACCAGCAAAGAAGGAGGCCAGCAGAGCTTGGCTGAGCAGGACCGGGGTGGGGGTGGGGCAGAGGGCAGCCATTCCTCTGAGCAATTAGCCACCACCACTCCCCCCACCCCCCCCCACACACACATAGACACACAGTACAAGGGAAAAAGAGTGGATAGCAAACAGGGATGAATGCCAGAATTCTAGGAGGGGAATGAAGAAAGGAACTCACTTTCAAAAGGTGGAAAGAGCAGCATTTTAGACAGGGTGCTTATCAAGGTCAAGGTCCACTAGTGAGTTGGGAGATCAGTTTACTGGCTGGGACCAGTGCTCAAAAGCAAAACAAACCCCCAGTGCAAACCACGTGTGGTAAGGGTAAGTGTTGAACGCGAAAGTATTGTACAAAAACACATATGTGTGCACTGGCTCGCTGTGGAAATCGTTTCTTTTATTTTGCAGTTAAAAGGTGTCCAAGGGACTTCCGGGTCAAGATGGCGGCAAAAGGTGTCCAAGTCGCTGTTCCCAGATGCCAGGGTGGGAGAAGTACCTAAATGGCGTGGAGCCCTAAGGTTAGAGGAACAGCAAGCGCTAGCAGCACGATGTGCTAGCAGTGGACTTCTGCCCCTGCAGAGACCCCTCTTCTCCACTTGTGTCACTACCGATGGTGCACCAAGTCCCACCAACATCCTTCCAGCAGGAACCAGGTTTGGGAGTGTGGCCAGGTCCACAGCTGGGGCACACCTGGGGTACCTTGTTGGCCCAAAGCCAGGCTGTGCTCTGGGATGGCACAGGAGGTCTGAAGGGGCAAAGGGGTCAGAAACTCCCCCTGGCCAAGAGTGGGACAGTGTGTTCATCAGAAAGAAAGTCACTGTGGCTAATTGGGACAAGCACAATGCCTGGGAAGACCAGGGGTCCATAATTACAAAAGACAGTATAAAATACTTATAATATAAAATAACAGTTAATATGTGTTGGTTTCTTCGAAGTATAGGTTGATTTAGTTAAAATTAATTTACTTTAAATATTAAGACAATAATTAAAATTTTAAATTCTGAACCTCTATAAAGTGTAGTTACAAATACTTTCTCCCTCAAGTAGGACTTGTACCAAATCAGGCAAAAACAAAGGCAACGTATAATAAGAGCACAGGACGGAAAGGTGAGAACAGGTAACAAAGCCAACAGCAATCAGCACCCAGGACCCAAGGCACAAAAAGATGATTAACAGAGAACTCTAAGAAAATAAACCAATCAAATAACAGAAAAGGAAAGCCTCTCAGGGTGATCACTCATCTCCTAGAAGATAAATCTATTATTTATTATAATGAGATATTGGGTGATAGGTCATGTGTGCTTCCAGTAATACTTTCCAATATATCACAGTGTTTCAACAATGGGTTATAGAATTTCAACCACACGAAGTTAAAATAATACACTATTTTTGGGGTAAAACAACAGGCTTCAAAAAACCAAAAGCAACATAGAAGGCATGGACTTAAAAGTCTCCAGAATGTTAGATTAGAGGTTACCAGGAGTTGAGGGCAATAGGAGAAAGAGGAACTGTTACTTGTTGGGTAGAGAATGTTTGTAACTTTTGGGAATTTTTAAATTAAATTATTATTTTAAAAAAATCTCAGGAACTTGAAGACATAGCAATAGAAATTATCCCAAAAGAAACAGAATAAAGCCTAAAATAGATGACAGAGTTATGGGATATCATCAGTGGGATTTGGAGTTCTACAGAGGTGAGCATGGCGAGTGGGGAGAAAAATATTTTAAGAAGTAATGACTGAATTTCCCCCCTAATTTTCGTAAAAACTACAAACCCACAGACCCAAGAAGCTTAACAAACTTCAGACACAAGAAACATGAAGAAAACAACACCAAGGCCCACTATAACAAAATTGCTTAACACCAGTGATAAAGAGGAACTTTTAAAAGCAGTCAGAGGAGGAACACACAGTATGGACACAGGAACAAAAATAGGAAAAGAGGGCTGAATGTCACCAGTGGAAGTCTAGACACAGTGAAGCAGCATCTTGAAAGGACTAGAAGAAGACTTTCAATTTGGAATTCTGTGCCCAGAAAAAAAATATTAAAAAAACAGACTTTTTTAAACATACACAAGCTAAAAGAATTTATCACTAGCTGATCTGTACTACAAAGAATGCGAGGGCAGTCCTTCAGACAGAGGGCAAATGGTGTCAGATGGGAATCTGGATCTACACAAAGGAATCAAGAACACTGGAAATGGTAGCCGTGTGGGTAGATATAGAAGACTTCTTTCTTATTATGTAAATTTTTATGAAGATAATTGACTGTTTAAACCAGAAATGATAAAGTATTGTGGGATTCAAAACACAAGCAGAAATAAAATGTATACCAAAAATAGCATGAAGGCCAGGAGGAGAGAGAGAGGCAAGTATTCTAAGGTTCTTATGCTGCACTAGTAGATGGGATGAGTTACAGATGTAAGTACTAAGTACTAAATCATCACTCACGTAGTGTATTAGTTAGGGTTCTCTTGAGAAACAGAATCAACAGGGAACACTCGCAAATATAAAATTTATAAAATGTCTCATGTGACCGCGGAAACGCAGAGTCCAAGATCCGCAGGGCAAGCTGTGATGCTGACGATTCTGATGGAGGGTCTGGACGAACTCCACAGGAGAGGTTTGCCGGCCGAAGCAGGAAGGGAGCCTGTCTCTTCTGAATCCTCCTTAAAAGGCTTCCAGTGATTAGATTGAGCATCACTCATTGCAGAAGACACTCCCCTTGGCTGACTACAAATGGAATCAGCTGTGGCTGCAGCTGACGTGATCATGACCTAATCCTATGAAATGTCATCACTGCAACAGACAGGCCAGCACTTGCCCAACCAGACAAACAGGTACCACCACTTGGCCAAGTTGACACATGAAGCTGACCATGACATTCCACCTCTTGTCAACTTGGCAGCTATACAGATCACCTTAAAGCATACCTAACTTCTAAGTAAAAACATTAAAACACACATTTTTTTCTTTCACTTAATAATACTTAACTGTCCTCCATATAACTGGAAACACATTAACTCTCTTCAGAATAGGGTGCAAGTCCTTGGGTAATATTCATTCTTAAACTTGATATCTTACAACTTAGGTAGTTTAACAGGAACAAAACAGCATCACATAGCAAGGAGAAATAGATAACAAGCCACTAAAGGAGAAAAAATAGTATCATATTTAATCTAAAAGAAGGCAGGTAACTAAAAGGGGGAAGAGAAATGAAACTAAATAAAGTTTCAGTGGCTGCAACATTTCAAATATCAAGACAAGAGAACATCCTGGAGGTTATTCTTCTGCAATATATAGATATCCCTTTGTTCAGTTTTTGTGTATTGGAGTAGTAGAGGGAAATACCTGAAACTGTTGAACTGTAATCCAATAACCTTGATTCATGGAGGTGATTGAATAACTATAGAGCATTTAAGGTCTGTCCCTGTGATTATGAAAACCTTGTGACTGACACTCCCTTTATCCAGTGTAAGGACAGATGAGTAAGAAAAAAAAAAGACAAAAATAAACAAACAATGGAATGATGGGATGTTTTGGGTGTTCTTTTTACTTTTATCTTTATTTTCTTAAAAAAAATGTACAGAGCTCATATTTGGAATGATAGAAATGTTTTTGCAGTGGATGGTGGTGATGGTAGCACGTCACTGTGAACATAATTAACAGCACTGAAATATATATATATCTGAATGTGATTTTAAAAAGCAGTGAATGTAAGCGACCTTTGGATGATCTATTATTTGAATTATTTGCATGTTCTCTGTTAATGTAGATATTTGAAAATGAATTCCTCACCTTCCTTGTCCTATTACTTTTCCTAAATGGATATGTTGTTAACATAGCTAGTTAGTATATTGCAATAATTGTGGAGGAAGACCTTTTTGTGTGATAGGGTACATAGCCAAAAGCTTAGCTTTGTGATGCTGGCGATGGCATGGTGAAAGGAAATTCCAAATGCAGTATGGTTAGTACACTTCAAACAACCCCATCCACTGCTATGGTTCATTTTATTTTGGTTTTATAAAACTCTCCATTTGTTTTTGACTATCTGCCAGGCAATAAATACATGTTTACACTAAAAAAGGGGGGCATAAAAAAAGAATACATGTGGAAAAAAATAACATATGGAAAAAGAAGAAAACAAATAGTAATCTAGTAGGTTTAAAGCAACGAAGTCAATGACCATATTAAATGGAAAAGGTCTAAATACTCCTATGAAAAGGCAGAGATTACTAGAATGGACAGAAAAGCAAGATGTTTCAGAGCCTACAAGGAATTCCATTTAAAGGGACAAATAGGTTAAAAGCAAAAGGATGGAAAATAAAAGAAATCTGGAATGGCTATATCAATATCAGAGAAAGTTGACTTTAGAACAAAGAATTTTATGAGATAAAGAAGGTCATTTCTTAATGAAAGATGTGGGTCAATTCATCAAAAGGACATAACATAAAACTCAGAAATGGACAGCACAATATTACCTAACTGTAATACAATTATGCTAAAACACTGAATGAAGCTGCATATGAAAATGATAGAGGGAGGAGGGCTGGGGCATAAATGAAATCACAAAGAAAGATAGACGATAAAGATTGAGATGGTATAATCTAGGAATGCCTAGAGTGTATAGTGACAATGAGTATACAAATTTAAAAAATGTTTTTGCATGAGGAAGAACAAAAGAATGTCATTACTGCAGTGTGCTGAAAATAGATGGTAATTAATATTTTAAAATTTCAACTTATTGTTGGTTTGTCCAGAGTGATGCCCCGATGAATCCCAGAATGATTTGATCAGTGACTGGAAAAGTATTTGCAAGCCCCCTTCAGGGAACAGTGAGAGCAGGGAGAAATTCAACTTCCCCAAGTTGAATTCTTGATATTCTCACAAGCAGTGTGGACAACCAAAGCTATAGGCTGAGCCCCCAGTCTTGGGGTTTGTTCATATGAAACTTAACCCCACAAAGGATAGGTCAAGTCTACTTAAAATTTAGGCCTAAGAGTCACCCCCAAGAGAGCCTCTTTTGTTGCTCAG
>PVIY010040895.1:0-22029 GCA_004026745.1 Myrmecophaga tridactyla | reverse complement strand
CCGCCCCAGGCACCCACCGTTCTCAGAGGCGCTGGGACCTTCACAGTCCGAGATTAACTGTTGGGGTTTCCGTTGCTTTCGCCGAGACATTCCCGAACTGAGAGATGGGAAAGGGAGGGGTAGTGCTCACTTAGTCTTAACTGGGGTGACCTGGTCCAGTCTCCCCTTAGGTCTAAGGCCAATTGATGCCTCTCCCCCAGTGCAAATCACTGTGAAGAGATATTCTCCCTTCTCAGAGACAGACTCTCTGACTCTGTCCCTGACTCTCTCTCTCTCTCTCTCTTTCTCTCTCAATCTCTGCAAGTCTTTAAAGGGGAGACGCCCCCTTTTTTTTCTTCAGCTTCTTCCCTACGCTTCTGCAGCTCCCATTGTAAAAGCAAAAATCCTAATCTTTCCGCACACTCTTTTCTTTTGTACTGCAGAGGAAAGGATTTAACCCTCTCCTCTCTGTGAGGGCTCAGGGTCTCTCCCTGTGCTAGACGTCTGCTCAGAGACCTTCGCCTAGCCTGATTTTTTAACTCTTCTTCCAAGATCTTCGCAGTGCTTTTTGGTTCTTTTGTGATTCTGTGCTCTTCTATTTTGATAATGTGACTGCTTCTGGGGTACAAACTGAAATATGAACTTTCTAGTATATCCTTCTCATGAGGCCAAGAAGTCATTCCCTCCAGTTGAAAATGGGAATATGAAAGCTTGGCAAAATGACTGAGTAAAGGCAGACAGTAATTATAATAGTAACTTAATTTGGGTATAACTGTTTGTAATTTATAGCATATTTTCACGTATATGACATATTTTGAGTATTGCAACCCTGAGATGAGCATGGCAGGTTTTGCTATTCCCATTTATAGATGAGCCAAAAGCCTCAGTGAGGTTAAGTAACCTATCCAAGATTGCACAGCTGGGAGACACCTGGGCCCCAGGTGTGTCTGAGAGTAGTCTAGCATTCTTTTCTCTATATTGCTTGAGGCACAATGTGCCACTGGATTACTAGCATGATGTTAAGGAATCTCATTTAAAGTAGGGTCAGTGGATTTTATGTCTCTTTCACTCCTGTTCAGCTCTCAAGGTTGAAGAAATGCCTGTAAGATGATGAAATAGATGAGTTCTGTGGCACTCCAAGGTGGAAGCTACGAAAAGGCATTTTCAGCTCAATATAAAAGAACTTTCTTATAGCATGTTTCTAGTGATTTTGTGAGTTCTCTGTAATATGTTCACACTGAGGTTGAGAACCATTGTCAAGGATTCTATGTAAAGGATTTCCCTGTGGACAAGAAATTGGGCCTTTGATAATTTTTCCATCTCTAAAATAAATCATCTGACAATTAACCAGGTCTCTACTGCTCAGCTTTCACTCTTGAGGGTGATTCGCTTATTATTCTTTAACTTCTGACTATGCTGTTCCTATCTGAATTTGAGTAATACTGTGATACTGGGCATAGAATATTCTAGATATATCCTATCTTCTAGCTATAGTGCCTGGGTCCCTTCTTTCAACCCTATTTACTTTTTAATCTTCAGGCTGAGATGAAAGAGCATTTGAAACACCCTCAGTTGGGAAAGTGGAAATTATTTTTTCTCACCTTTGGAGTTCAGTCATGTAAATCTTTTAGATGACTGTGTCTTCAGAGAAAGGCTCTTCACAGGGCTGGGTAGAATGGCAAGATTCCCTCCATTTCTTCCCCTACTAAACCCAGACTAGTTTGGCAATAAAAGAAAGGGAGAGGGAGACAACAGATGGTAGGGGGTTACTGGTGATAAATGAGGCAGGTACACACATTTGAAGAGTTTTGAGAAGTGCTCTGATCTCTGCTTTGGAGTTCACTGAATCTCCATTCCTAATCCTTTGGGGTCAGGACCCTTGGTGACTCCCTTCCATTCCTTCTTTGGAACTCTTGTTGCTGACATTATTTCATCCATCCTGGTAACTTCCCTATGGCAAACAGGTGCAGTTATTACTAGGTGATTGTAGGAGAAATAGGAACTTTGAGGCCAGGAAAGCTTATAAACCTCAGTGGAATAGACTGGGTACTGTCACTATCCCATTACACCATTTACATCATTTCCTTGCCTTTGTGAGGAAAAGAAAGGAGAGAAGGAACATTGCTTTCTTCTTTTTTCTGGAGTCTATGAAATCTAAGGGCAGATTTGAAGGTCCACATTTGTTTCTTCCCTGGGTCTTGGCTGTCTTCATCCTTTCTTATTTTTTTTCCTCCCTCCTTGCTGCCCTTATTGTGAAAGGAAAGGCTTTCCCCTCCTCTCCTTTTTTCTGCCCTCCCTGGTTTACCATTTTTTTTCCCTTTTACCTCTCCTCTGTGGCCTCTTGACCTCCCCACAGAGTTACAAAAGTAAAATCCTTGAAGAGATGCTGCTGTGGGAATGTTAATGAGCCTTCCTCACAAAGGGGCAAAGACTTTACTTCACTGAGTTGGAAAAAAGCCCCTTTGAAAAGGGGTTTCTGTGTGTGGTGAAGTAGAGAGGGGAGGGGAAAAAGAGAGGGAGGGAGGGGGGAAAAGAAGGGAGGGAGGGAGGGAAAAAGAATGGAAGGGGGGGCGGAGAGAGAGAGATTCTCTTAGACTTAATACCAGAAAAGAATATTAAAACAACACTTTTCTTCCTTAGATTGGTGATTTAATTTTTTGGAAAATGTTCCATGGTCTTTTGACCTTGACTAAGCACTTACATTTCCAAGAAGCTGAAGAGGTACTCAAGGGCATTGGAGATAATAAAGGAATAGTAAAAAGGGACTTATCCTGACACTGCACCCCCAGTTCTTTCCCATGTGTGGGAGTCTGAATGGCTCCAGAGAGAGAATATTCTGGATGGGGGGAGCTGCTGGTGAAGATAGGCTTTTTCTTTTGGCTTTGTGTTGAAGATTGGCTCTTTCTTCTGACTTTGTGTTTTCATCTTCTACGTTTTCTAATCTTATGAATGTGTTCTATTTTAACTTCCCTTTTGGATATTGGTCTATTAATTTACTTCTCTTCAGGAATAGCTTAAAGTATAGTTGAAGCATTACATCACAGGGGCAATTTTCAAGCCAGACCACTTGAGCATTATCTCTGTACTTTTCATTTGTGTGCATGGGTTGCTTCTGGATGAACTAAAACGGATGATAAGGTACTTTGGTGTCAAAATTAAGTCCTTAAAAAGCAAAGATATGGTGTTGCTTTTTAAAGAAAGCCAGTCATTATATTTGAATCTTAGAGAGTTTCCCACACATTGTTTTGTGATATTAGCACAGAATTTCTGTTAAAGAAGCTCTGAACTGTGAAGAACAAAGAGATGGTGATTGGAATGAGATTCCCTAGAAGAAAGAGGATAAGGAGACAGTCTGGAATGCTAATTCCCAGAGCCCTGTACTCTCTTCTGGGCTAGGGCTTCTCAAACCTCCCCAGTTCACAGTAATCACATGGGGAGATTTATTGAGAATTTGCATTCCTGAGCTTCCCCTCAGATCTACTTAATCACAATTTCTGGGGCTGGGACCTAAGTGTTTTTGGGGGGTGGGGGAGGTGCATGGTCCAGCAATCGAACTCCATGGTGGGCAGGAATTCTACCACTGAACTACCCTTGCACTACCTGGAACCTAAGATTTTTAAATAACTCTTCTGCAGAGTCAAATTTGAGACTGTTATGCTTGACCAGTGTTTTCTAAACCACAGGCTCTAGATTCCTAGGGGACTGCAGTGTCATAGCAAGGGAATCTGTACACAGGCACCAAGCTTTGTCTGTTGAGTGAATAAATAGCACATTTCTCGAATATACGAACAGGTGATTTGTTCATGTTGTCATACACTTTTAAGTCGTTTAAAGATGTTTCTGAATTTATGGTGGCCTTTGCCACTAAAAATACAGCTATAGTTATGTGGGGGGTGGGGGTGAGGTGTCCAGGGAAACTTTTGACATTGCATTCAGTGCCTCTTCTCTCAGGATAAGAATCTGCTCTTAGCATCCCTCCTTTCCTAGTTTGTTTGTAGAAGAGCAGGCCTTGTGGAGGCATTTCCTCTACCCTCCAAAGAGTTAGAACCCTATGAGGATTGAGTTTAATGACAAAAGAACTGAATTAGGATTTTAGAAGCATGTGTAATGTTCCTATTGGTAACAATGATTACAGCCATGTTGCAATCTGTGCACCAGGCCCTTTGAATACATGATCTCACTTAATCCTTAAAATAACTTTGAAAAGGAAGCATTGTATCTTGCCCACCTTATACAAGTAGACGACCCCAATTTACAAATGAGGAAACTGGGACTCAGAGAGACAAAGTAACACTCTTGTTGAAGGTCTCAGATTTGAAAAATGGTAGGGTTGAAAGTTGCCCCAGCAATGATTGGACAACCTGTGCTTTCTCACAACTATGTGATGCTTTATTGCCATCCAGCTGATGTCTGCCTGTTTTGGGCCTCACTTTCTGGCTGAAGACCTGCAGGTTGACTTAAACTTTCAACTTCCAAAGAAGTTTTGAAGAACTACAAGAAAATATCAACAAAAAATTGGGGTTATTATAATTATGTATAGTGTCACATGTTCTTTGTCTCACTAGCATTAAAGGAGTAAGGCAGTAAAGAGCAAGGGAAAATTGCCCTTTGCAAAACTTCATTAACTAAGAAAGCATTGGCAAACAATCCCTGGTCTTATTAGATGATTTCCACCTCGCCTCATTCAGGTGGCAGTTGCCATGGAGCTTTAGGGGAAGAGGGAGGGAGTGAAGATCAAGGAGGGCCATTCAGACTGAGTCTTGTCTGGTATTTCTTTTCAGAATTCCTTCTGCAAAGGATGGCAGGAATTTAAACATTTATGCAAAGAAAGAGAGGACTTATCCTGTTGTCTTCCTTCATTTTTTCTATGTTGCTCATATTAAATACAAGGAAAACAGAATTTTTTAAGAGAACAAGGCAATGAAAAAGGAAAAGGAGGTCGTGGGGGAAGGGCCTTGAGCCTAGCAAGGCTAGATTGGGGGCAGGAAGGAAGGTGTGTGTGTGTGCGTGTGCGCATGTGTGTTTATGTGTGTGTGTGTGTGTGTGTTTTCTGGGAGAAATTACAGGAACAATTTGAAAAAGTTCTGAAGGTCCTGAGGTTGGTCATTTCAAAGAAAATCATCAGGGAATGGGGATCAGGTATAAAAATAGGGTGGCAATGCAAAAACAGACAGATGGGTAGATAGACAAGAAGAAAGAAAAAAGAGAAGAGAGAGAGAGTGGCAGGCAGGAAGGAAGAAGGAAGGAAGCAAAACAGCAGTGAGAAAGGAAAACAAATCAGAGAATGAGAAAGAAAAAAAGCAGAGTGATGAGAAAGAAAGTTAAATTGCAAAGGTAAATCTTTGAAAGAATAGGAACATACTTATTGAAGTATGTCAGAAAATAAGAATCATTGACAATCTATAATAGAAAAGTAGTCAGAGTCTTAATGGGGAAACTAAGAAGAGGAACAAGTGGACTCTCAGGACTTTGGAGCTGGAAGGGACCTTGGGGACCATCTCCAAATCTTTCACTTTTCAGATAAGGGACCTTAGGATGCAGAGAAGTTAAGTGACTTTTTACACATTCTCCAGAACCAGATTTTATTCCAGGGAATTGCTCTTCCACTGCACCATGGAATTGGAGAAGAAATAGTGCAAATATGAGTTGGAACCCAAACATAAGTAAAATTCTCAAAGATAGATCTGAATTTCTCCACCTTCTCTAGAATTTATAACCTTTTTTTTTCTTCTGGGGACCATTGGCAGTCTAGGAACTAATTCCATTCTTATAACTTCATACTTTAAACTATTTCTATCCAATAATTAATTCTCCATTTTCGAGACTATCCCTTTCCTGAAATTTTCCTGAGAAAATTCTTGATACTGTCTAATTGATTCCTAAGTATATTTTAAGTGCATACCCTTTTAATCTTTCCAGATAGAATTTATTTATTCAGTAAATATTTTGAGCACTTAGGTATGTGCTATACACCTAGTACACAACAGACAATAAGACAGATACTGTCCAGTTGGTTCTTGTGCAGCTGATTTGTAATTGTTTGGACTTTAACCATGTGGTGATATCCCTTTGTTATTTTTGCATTCTCTCTATTTCCAAATTATACCACTGCTTTATTCCTCCCTCTTAACTGAGATAATTAAGGACACTTACGTATTTCTTCTTGAGATGATTGCCCATCTATCTGGACTCATTCTTCTAGCCTCAAAGTGGGCTAGGACACATGGTTCCCATGTTGTTGATCAGAGCAAGTTAGGTACAGAAGGTGATAAAGTAAGGACAGCTGATGGGACAAATCAAAACCAGAATCCTTAAGGGGAACTAGGATCTGAAGGTCACATAGGCATCTGGCAAGTCCAAAGGGTTTGGAAGTTGATAGTAAATGAATTAATAGAAGATTTAGAAGCTGGAAAGACTGCTATGAATATTGATGTTATTGGACAGGTAGATTTGAGGTGAATGGCAACTCCCTTAAATATGAAAGTTCAAGATTCATGTTGTTTGGGAATGGCCATTGTATGTATTTTGAGAAATCCTGTGCCTCCTTGCATTTGAGTATTTCTATGAGAATGTATAACAACATAGTACTTATGTTATTTGATATAGTACACTGTTTTTAGTTATTATTCTCTGTCCATACTAAATTGCTTTCTACAATTCTTTATGCTGTCATCCATTTGCACCCATGAAAGGGTTTAGTCAGTTAGTATATGTTATAAATGCTATTTTTCCTCTCCCATTTTATGTGTGTATACACATATACCTGTGCACAATAGTTTTTAAGATTTTGATAATGAAGATGAAATATGGTCCTTGTAGATTCCTACAAAGTTGCTCTTCATGCTAGAAACCTCAGTTCCTTTTATCTTAATAAGTGCAATATGGATACTGTATTTAGGAACAGTCCAAAAACAGTGCTGAAAACACTGGGAAGGTGTTCTAGTTTGCTAACTGCTGGAATGCAATATTCCAGAAACAGAAGGACTTTTAAAAAGGGGAATTTAGTAAGTTGCTAGTTTACAGTTCTAAGGCCGAGAAAATGTCCCAATTAAAACAAGTCTATAGAAATGTCCAATCTAAGGCATCCAGGAAAAGATACCTTGATTCAAGAAGATCAATGAAGTTCAGGGTTTCTCTAGTGGAAGGGCACATAGCGAACACAGTCAGAATTTCTCTCTTATCTGGAAAGCACGTGGTAAACATGGTCAGGGTTCCTCTCTCATCTGGAAGGGCACACAGCTTCATCTGCTAGCTTCTTCTCCTGGCTTCCTATTTCATGAAGCTCCCTGGGAGACGTTTTCCTTCTTCATCTCCAAAGCGCTGGCTGATGGACTCTCTGTTTTGTGGTGCTGCAGCATTCTCTGCTCTCTCTGAATCACCTTCATTCTCGAAAATGTTTCCTCTTTTTTAGAACTCCAGAAACTTATCAAGACCCACCCAAATGGATGGAGACATGTCGTCTAATCCAGTTTAACAACCACTCTTGATTAAATCACATCATCCAGGGAGATGATCTGATTACAGTTTCAAACATACAGTATTGAATAGGGATTATTCTACGTTTATGAAATGGGATTTTGATTAAAACATGGCTTTTCTAGGGGGCATACACCCTTTCAAACCAGCACAGAAGGTGCTCTCATTAATCCCAGAGAGAACATGATGTGGATGTTCTCCATTTCTGGCCCCTCAGTACATTCCTGTTGCATTCATGGTTGTTGCCACCAAAGGGTACACTCCCCTGATTGTCTCTGCTTCCACCAGTGGTGATTTATCTCCCTGGCAAGATTGGGGCAGATAATATACTTTGCCTTTTTTTTTTATTCCTCGAGTTTCTAGTACTGTGGAGCCACACATATGTATGATCTCCCCAGGTACATTACTTTAGGGGCCCAGCCTGAGAAAACTGTGTGGTTACTCAAGGAGTGAGATCATGGGCATGAAAAGAATTGCTCTGCCAGCCAGTGCCATGAAAGACCCTGCATCCATATAACCATCCATCCCTCCCTTCCCTCTTCAAGTCCCAATCCTGACCCACATCTGAGGCCCAGGTTCAACATGATATGTCCAATTAGGATTTGACTTACATTTATGTTGGGCAATAGGACCTGTAATTTTTATGTCTTCTTTGTTTTCTAAAAAATAGTATCAGCTTTCCAGTATATTAGTTGCTACAGAAGTTCAGTGAATACACTAGAGTCATACAGACATTGGTTCAAATCCTAATTCTCCTATTTACTAGTTTTTTTATCTTAGGCAAATTAACTAAGTTCACTAAACCTCAATTTCCTTATCCGGGAACAATGGTAATAATATTTATAGAGTGTCAGTTATATCCTAGGTATTTTTCTAAGTCCTTTACATGTGTTATATCACTTACTGGCACAATTTCGTAATGTAAGTGTTCTAGTCTGCCAAATGCAACACATCAGAGATGGATTGGCTTTTAATAAAAGGGAATTTATTTAGTTAAAAATGTATAGTTCTTCAGAGGAAAGGCAGCTAACTTTCACCTGAGGTTCTCTCTTACATGGGAAGGCACAGGGAGATCTCTGCAGGCCTACTCTCCAGGCTTCTGGGGGTTCCAACAGCTTTCCCCGGGGTGATTCTTTTCTGCATCTCCAAAGGTCTGGGCTGAGCTGTGAGTGCTGAGATGAGATATGCTGAGCTGCTCTCTCTCTTTTAAGTTTCTCATGAATTAAATTAAACCTCACTCATTGAGGAAGGCACTCCCCTTAGAGACTGAAAATGTAATCAGCCATAGATGAGTTTCACAAGCTAATGATTCAAATCCACAGCTATAGAACTAGGCACCATCACTTGGCCAGTTGATACCTGAACCTAACTACCACAGTAAGCATCATATTAATACTCATTTTATAGGAAATGGAGACACCTAGGCTTGATTTAAGAATTAAATTAGATAGTTAACACAAATGCTGGATATAGGGCATATAATAAACACTCAATAAACATCAGCATTGTTTACTCAGTCTGGCTTGCCATCTTCACTCACTCTTTCTCGTCATTATGCATAACCATCCATGGCCATTTGTTATTTCTTTATATGCTCATGTAAGAAACCAGGTTTGCTCTCCTGGAAAGCAGGAATATAATACTTTTTAAGAGATCCCACCAGGCAAGCTGAGAAGGCAGACTGTAACACTGCAGCAATTGTTGTAGGCAGTGAAACTGGTGGCAGAGGTTCTTTTGGAATAAGATGGGAAGAAGTACCTGGTAGTAATTATGGACAGAGTGGGTGGGACATGGGGGGAGTAGACTCGAGGATGAGAAGGAGTTATCAGTGGACTCGGGAGCAGAAATTGACCAGGAATGATGGAAGAATTTAATGACCAAATTGTACAGCTATGAGGATTAGGTCTTTCTTTGCACCATCTAGTTCAACTACCTCTGTCTGTTCCCTCTATTGGTCGGGAAATAAATATTAACAGGGGTTGTATGTTTTGTGTAAAATGGGTGGAGACTGAAAGGAAAAGAGGCTAAAGGGGGAGACTTGGGAGAAGAAACAGCTCTGTCACTTAAGGGGAGTTATTTCTGTCACATACTTCTATCCTTACCCTTTAAACATCTACCACCTTCTATCCACTCCATTTTTAAGCTGCCTATTTTTATATGATCCGTCTGAAATCTCTGTGTTACCTTTGTGTGTCGGTTTGAATCTGTTGTGAACCCCAGAAAAACGGAGTTCTTTAATCCTCATTCAGTATTGCTGGGTGGGAGCTTTTTGATTGTTTCCATGGAGATGTGACCCACCCAGTTGTGGGTGGTAACTTTTGATTAGATGGTTTCCATGGAGATGTGTCTCCACCCATTCGAGGTGAGGTTATTTATTGGAGCCCTTTAAGGCGGAACCATTTTGAAAAAAGCTTGCGAGCCTACAAAGCCAGACACCTTTGGAGATGAAGAAGGAAAACGCCCCCAGGGGAGCTTCATGAAACAAGAAGCTGGGACAGAAAGCTAGCAGACTTCTGCATGTGCCCTTCCAGCTGAGAGAGAAACCCTGAACTTCATCGGCCTTTCTTGAGTGGAGGTAACTGCTTGTTGGTGCCTTAATTTGGACATTTTCATGGCCTTAGAACTGTAAACTTGCAACTTAATAATTTCCCTTTATAAAAGCCATTCTGTTTCTGGTATATTGCATTCCAGCAGGTTGCAAACTGGAACATTTTGTTTACTAGAAATAGGAGGAACAGCCCACTGCCCCATCAAGATACCTGAAAAATAACCTTAGAAAATAAACTCAATAAAATCACATTAAATAATAGAAAACATTAGAATGAATAAAAAAGTGTCACACTCATTAGAGTACTATGAAATCCCTTGTAAATTTAAGATCTGCCTAAAAAGAGAGCATTTTTAAAATATATAATTTTCAAAATAAAAAGCACATGTATATAAAGTCATAGGTTGGCCGTTCTTTAATGTCCACTGAGTGTCCATGGTTTGCCAGCAGGTATGATGTATGTGAACACACCTCATGTCCTTTCTACCCTCCAGGAGTTTATACTGAAAGTGCACTTGACAAATACCATGCATATGACACACATTTCCATTCTTAGGGGAAAAACCATTGAACTTGGGCTCTAGTCAGACTCTTCCATTCTGAGTTAAGCCACCTTGGGAAAACGTCTTTACCTCTCCAGATGTCAGTTTTCTCCTGGGCAGTGATGTGGTCAGGCCAGATAATCACCTCGCCCAGCTTTAATATTCTGTGCTTTTATATAGGAACACTTATATCGATCAACAAAATGTGTCTATTGCAACAATTTCTACAATAATAAATCTGCAGGAGTTTGTCTCTAAGGGCAGCATTTAGGATGAAAATAACCTAGATTTAAAGTTGAAAATCCTGAGGAAGTACGGCATCACTCATCACTGATTCCAGAAGATATCGGGTTTTCTCAGGTATTAGAACAGATTATCATCTCTGGCTAAGCATAGATGACTTTTAGGTGGCCTGCATTGAGGAGGCAGGTAGAATAAAAAAATAGGCACTTAACATAGAACCACATTCATACTTCCCTTAGGAATAAGAGAATTGAAGGGACTCACTCTGAGCTTGTTGAATGGACCACCAACTAGAATTATCTGCATTCTTTACATTGTTGTTTCTAGTTGAATTTGCATATTAAAATTTAATTCAAACTTAATTTGTATTAAAGTAAATTAAAATATTAAAGTCGAACAAAAGCCCTTAGGCCTGTTCATCTCTGTGAACTCCAAAGCAAATCCAGTCAAAAACCAAAGCAGCTTAAAGGTTCATGATTCTCATCTCCAGATGGCCGAATCAACTCAGGATTTAACTTCAAACCCAGGCCAGAGAAGTCCCCTCCTTCTTTTGGGACATAGGCATCAAGTTAGACCTTCCAATTGGTTGCCCATTCAACAAATATTTATTACGTGCATTCCATATTTCATTCACTGGGCCTGCAATTAGGGGGCAAGTAGAATTTAAAAAAAAATACACCTCTCACCATAGAATCACACCTGTGCTCCTTATAAGAGAGAAAAGAAAACAAAAGATGCTGGGTAAATAATATGTAGAGCCTGCCTCTCCTTGAGAAGAGGAGCAATCTTAAATGAATAATTACTATGTGAGAAAATCCCTAGATATATATATATAAGGTTCCATGGGAGAAAGAAGAGAGATTTGACTGACACTGCCTGTGTGAACAGACAAAGACGTTTCAGAAGGGATGGCACAAGTAAGATAGGTGTTATGGATGATATGGCTCAGCAGAGTAGAGAAATGGAGGAAAAGCCAAAATCACTGTGTATATGAAAGTAGAGAAGTGTAAAAGAAAATGGGGTACCATGGTGCCAGCGAGGATTTTTTTTTTCCAACCACATAAAATATTTTTGTAAGTTTTCTTTTACATAAATGAAATAATACAACATGAACGTTTTTATTTTGCTTCTTCTTTGCATTCCACCTATTTTTTTTGTCTGTGTGTGGGCTCTTTTTTTTTTAATTGTGAAAAATAATATATACGAGAAAGCAATAAATTTCAAAGCACACCGCAACAATTAGTTAGATAACAGATTTCAGAGTTTGGTGTGGGTTACAGTTTCACGATTTTAGGTTTCTCCTTCTGGCTGCTCCAAGACACCGGAGACTAAAAGAAATATCAATATAATGATTAAAAGCAGCCATACACGTTTGTTAAATCTTATCATCTCTGTTATAACTCCATCTTCTCCTTTGATCTTTCTCCCACTCTTTAGGGGTATTTGTGCTATGCCCATTCTAACTTTTTCGTGTGGGAAGGGCTATTGCAAATATGGGTTGGGGTATGGAACTAGCTGATGTTCTGGAGAGGCTGGTCCCTCTGGGTTTCAGGAGTTATCTGGCCTAGGAACCCTCTGGAGGTTTTGGATGTCTGGAAAGTAATCATAGTGCATGGAATCCTTGTACAACCTCAGATAAACCCAGCTGTTCTTTAGGGTTGGCAGGAATGGTTTTGGTTGGGGTTTGGCAAGCCATTGTAAATAGCAATATCTAACTGAAACCATGTAAGAGTGCCTCCAGAGTAGCCACTCGAAGCTATTTAAACTCTCTCAGCCACTGATATACCTTATTTTGTTACAATTCTTTCCCCCCTTTTGGTCAGGATGGCATTGTGGATCCCTCAGTGCCAGGGCCAGGCTCATCCCTGGAAGTCATATTCCATGTTGCCTGGGAGACTTTTACCCCTGGATGTCACAGCAAGGATTTTTGAATGGCTAAAGTATAAGAGAAAGGATGGGGCAAGAAAGTGTGAAAAGAAGATTGGGGTGAAAGATAATACATGTTATATTAAGAAACTTGAACTTGATGAGGAGCCACTGGAAGTCTTTAAACAGGAGCTGTATTTGATGTCAACTGTTGAAAGTCTGAAAGGTGGATTACAATTGGGTAGAGACTGAATGGAGAGAAATGATACATAAACCAGGCAAGGTTTGATGCGGGCCTGACCTAAGAGGAAATGAATTGAAAAGAACTTATGCCTGAGATTCTCTGGATGAGGGGGAGTTGGGGTTGGAATACTCATATCCACTCACTATAAAGTTATCCATCCATCCATCCATCCATCCATCCATCCATCCATCCATCCATCCATCCATCCTTTTCTCCATTAAACAAATGTCTGACACGGTGTTATTACATATAATGCATTGTGCTAAATGCTATATAAAAGTGAACAGACAATAGGGGGTGCAAGGGTAGTTCAGTGGTATGATTCCCACCTGCCATGCTGGAGACCTAGGTTTGATTCCTGGTTCATGCACTTCCCCCCAAAACAAATAAAAACAAAAAAAACTAAACAAACAAAAATTCAACAAATGTGCTAAAATAATGGAATACTTACATGGAAAAATGATGAAATGTGACCCTGCCAAACAGCATACAAAAAAAAAAAAAAAAAGTGAACAGAGAATAAAAGCAGACCCTTCTTGAAGGAGTATTAACTGGTTTAGGAGATAAAACAGCTAATAACACTGTATATGGGCATTTCTTTGTGACAAGCGCACTGTGAGGCTCATGATTTACAGTCTTTTCTTGCAGTGATCAGTGAGGTAGACATTATTATTTCTATTTTACCAATGAGGAAACAGGTTAGAGAGAGTAGTGACTTGCTGAAGTTCATACAGCTATGGATTATGGAACTGAAGCTCAAACATGTTTATCTGACAACAAAGTCTGTGCTCTAAAGATAATGTGGATTCCTGGGTGTGATTTTCTGGGTTCAGATTTCTCCTACCACTTATCAACTGCATGATCTTGGGGATTTTATGAACTTTACTGAGCCTAAGTTTCTTCGTATGCAAAAATGAGGATAATGGTAGCATTTATTTCATAGATTGTGGTGGAGATTCATCAAAACTCAGTTAAAACATTTGGTCCACTGCCTAGCAAAGATTTCAAGCTCAATGCATTTGATAACTAATATTAGCTATCATGTATAGGTAGCAAATGGCAAGTGCTATCGGAGGTACAGATCAAGAATGTACATGTTCAGAAGAAGAAAAGGTCCCTTTCAATTGGAAGGTGGGCGGTGGGTAGATTAAAGGAGGGTCATGAAGAATTTGCTTAAATTGGGTGGGTTTGGAAAAAAAGAACTGGAACATTTAGACTCTCAATTTTATATTAGAAGTCTCCTTGAGAAAGGCAGAAGGAGTTTGTCACCTGTGAGATGTGACAAGAAATGAAAATGCAAGCAAATAAATTAGATAATTACAGAGAGTGATAAAACTATGAAGCAAATTAAATAGGGTGAGAAAGTGAGGAGGAAGAGTGGGGTTGGTGGATAAGGAATTGAAAGGGAAGACTGGATTCTCTCTCCATGTAGAAGGTGTTGATTGATTGTTCTCTGGGAACAGGTGCAAAAATATTGGCCCAAACTAACTGAAATGCAAATACTCTTTGAAACAGGAGCTATTAATAATACTAATATGAAAAACATCTAATTTAAGCAGAACAAAAAATCTGAATCTTTTTGAAACATTCACATCATCAGAATTTTGCTGGCAGAAAAGAGAATACTTTGTCAAGAGTTTGTGTTATATCAAGTGAGAGCTAAGTAAGATTAGCCAAGGCCATCCTCTTCTTATTGCTCATTAATTCATTCAACAACTATTTTACCAAGAGGCACTATGCTGTGCCTGGGGAATACAATGGATGGCCTTTCCTGGGAGTTCTTATCTTTTGCTCCAAAGGGGCTCTTGGAACTAAAAGGAGACATGAGTAGAACTCAGACAGGTTCTGATAGCTTTTGGATGAGTGGTGGGAGAAGGCCTAGTAAAATACAGGGATGAGATGATCCATGCAGAGAGGTAATGAGGACAAAATACTCTTGATTAAAGGTTTTGTAAATGTCCCCAGTTTTATTTGAACCAATCAACATTTTTGCCTTTCGCATTCAGTCATCCACTCCAGTGGCCCATCCCATCACACTCCTCCTCCAGTACCTGTCCTCAACCTTCAGTATCCACATTTACCAAGTAAATCTCCCTCTTTCAGCCCATTCCAACTCCTGCTGTTCCGTGCAGCCTGCCTCTGGGCTTAGTCCCAAGCCTGGCGGGACAGTAAAAGGTTTCAGAGTCGCTGCTCAAACACAGATCCCCATGGAGACCAAAGGACTAAGAAAACACAAATGGAGGAAGAGGCAGCCCCTGTCTGACTTCTTATGCTCACCCTCCAAATTCTTTTCACCCTTGTGCATGAAGGCAAGTATATATTTGGATAACTAGTATAATGAAAAGAACCTGACCCCACACCCTCCAAAAAAAAAAAAAAAAAACTCTCAAGAACCTCTTTTTTTTTTTTTTTTTTAAATCATGAATAAGTCAAAGGCAGTGGGACATCTCCACCTTGTGGTAGAAATACCTAATTACCTCCAGGAGGTGAGAGGACTTAATTAATGAGTGTCTGCAATGCAGTCTAAGTAGTAAAGATGTAGCATTCAGCAGTCACTCCTAGGAAAACATCTGCCTAGCATTGAGGCATTTAGCACTTGCTTCTTCTCATATATTTTTAAAAAGGATTTAAACATCACCTTTCTGTTGATGACTGTAGTGGGTTGAATAGAGTACCCCCCAAATTCATGTCCATTAGAACCTCAGAATGTGACCTTATTTGGAAATAGGGTGTTTACAGATCACTAAGTCTAGAGATGAGATCATACGAAATTAGGGTATGCCCTAAATGCAGTGACTGATGTCCTTAAAAGAAAAGGAGAGAACACATGGGGACACAGGGAAGCCCATGAAAGACGGGGCAGAGTTTGGAGTGATGCAGCTACAAGACAAGGAACACCAGGAATTTCTAGGAGCCACCAGAAACTAGGAAGAGGCAAGGAAGTCTTTTCCCCTAGAGACTTTACAAGCAGCATGGCCCTGCTGACACCTTAATTTAGGACTTCTATCCTCCAGCACTGTTGTTTTAACTACTCTGTTTGTGGCAATTTTTTTTCGTAGCAGCTCTAGTTAAAGTACAGAAGACATGGTGGGCTGGGTTCCAGACCACTATAATAAAGTGAATATTGCAATAAAGCAAGCCACATGATTTTTTTGTTTCTCAATGCATATAAAAGTTATGTTTACTCTATATTGTAGTCTATTAAGTATGCAGTAGCATTATGTCTAAAGACTCAATGTACATACCTTAATTTAAAGATACTTTATTGCTAAAAAAATGCTAACCATCATCTGAGCCTTCAGCAAGTTACATCGATGTTGATGGCCGCCGACTGGTTAAAGTAATGGTTGCTGAAGGTTAGGGTGGCTGTGGCAATTTCTTACAATAAGACAAAAAAGTTCATCAACTTTTTTTTGCTCATCCACAAGAAGTGACAGCTTCAAGTGACGGTTCAAGTTTATCATGAGATTGCAGCAATTCAGTCACATCTTTAGGTTTCACTTCTAATTCTAGTTCTAATGCTATTTCCATTATATCTGCAATTACTTCCTCCACTGAAGCCTTGAACCCCTCAAAGTCATCCATGAGGGTTGGAATCAACTTCTTTCAAACTCCTGTTACAAAATATATTTCTAAATAATAAGACCTGAAAGTCAAAATTACCCCTTGATTCATGGGGTAAAGAATGGATGTTGTGTAAGCAGGCACGAAAACAGCATTCATCTCATTGTACACCTCCATCAGAGCTACTGGGTGACTGGGTGCATTGTCAATCAGCTGTCATATTTTGAAAGGAATTTTTTTTCTGAGCAGTAGGTCTTAGCAGTGGACTTAAAATATACAGTAAACCATGCTGTAAACAGATGTGCTGACATCCAGGCTTTGTTTTTCCATTTATAGAGCACAGGCAGAGTAGATTCAGCAGAATTCTTATGAGCCATGGGATTTTCAGAATGGTAAAGGTGCACTGGCTTCAACTTAAGGTCTTCAGCTGCATTAGTCCCTCACAAGAGAGTCAGCCTCTCCTTTGAAACTTTGAAGCCAGGGACTGACTTCTCCTCTCTAGCTATGAAAGTTCTAGATGGCATCTTCTTCCAATAGAGGGTCATTTCATCTCCACTGAAAATCTGTTGTTTGCTGTAGCCACCTTCATTAATTATCTTAGCTAGATCCTCTGGATGACTTGCTGCAGTTTCTATATCAGCACTTGCTGCTTATCCTCCATTTTGGTGATATGGAGATAGCTTCTTTCCCTAAACTTAATGAACCAACCTCTGCTAATTTCACACTTTTCCTCCACAGCTTCCTCACCTCTCTCAGATCTGATTTAGGCTTGCTCTGGATTAGGTTTTGGTTTAAGGGAATTTTATGGCTTATTTGATCTTCTATCCAGATCACTAAAACTTTCTCCATATCATCAGTAGTTCTGTGAGTTCACTAGAGTAGCATTTTCAATTTCCTTCAAGAACTTGTCTTTTGCATTCACAGTTTCACTAACTGGCTTAAGAGGCCTAGTTTTTGCCTGCTTCTGCTTTTGACATGCTTTCCTTACAAAACAATCATTTCTAGCTTTTGATTTAAAGTGAGTGATACATGACTTTTCCTTTTACTTGAACACTTAGAGGCCATTGGCCTAATCTCAATATTTTGTGTCTCAGGGAATAGGGAGGCCCGAGGAGAGAGAGACGGGGGAATGGCTGGTTGTAAGGGCAGTCAGAAAACACACATTTATTGATTGTTTGCCTTTTTATATGGGCACAGTTCATGGTGCCCCAAAGCAATTGTAATAGTAACATCAAAAGATCACAGACCACAGATCACTGTACCAGAAATAATAATAATGAAAGAGTTGCAAATATTGTGAGAATTACCAAAATGCGACACAGAGACACAGAGTAAGTACATGTTATTGGAAAAATGGTGCTGATAGACTGGCTTGATGCAAGGTTGTCACAAACCTTCCATTTGTAAAAATAATGAAGTATCTGCAAAGCATAATAAAGCAGAGCACAATAAAGCAATGTATGCTGTATTACAGTGACTCGATTTTTGCATGCAATCAAAATATGGGGATTTGAGCTCTAGTCTTACATCTCCCAACTCCATACTAGATATTTCCTACCTGAACATCTTGTTGTCAATACGATTTGGTGTTATCCAGGAGTTGGATGGTGCTCTTCTTTTCCATTTTACAGGGCAGCCATTGCTCACTTAGGTCCCACCATCTTTTTGATATGTCCTCTCTAGTACCTCTAGGACTGTGAGTCTTTCTACTGCCACTGATGAGTTAGCATTCCCCAACATAGGTTGTCACCCTTTCTCTTCAGGAGGTGGGAGGCATTAGGGAAGGGCAGATCCATCTCCATACTCTGGGGTCTTGAGTCCCTCAGCCTTCCCAAGACAAACACAACAGAGAGCCTGCAAATTTCTTAATCAGAAAGTTAGGGCAAATTACAAAGGGAATTACAATGTAGAAGAGATGAAAATTGAAGTTTGAGCTAGACCGGACTTTCCTTTTCATTGTGCAAGGGAAGGCACCTAAACTCTTCAGACTTCCCAAGAAGGCGGCTACCCTTGGGTTCTCCTGATCTGCTTGCTAATGGAGTGGGCTAGGCCCTAGTTTCTCAAGTGAATCCTTTAAATCCAATATTTCCTCCATAAGAGCTGTCGGCCCTCTGGGTCTCATTTGGGTTGACCCATTAAGTGAGAAAAGCTTTCTGGGTCATTTGTTATTAGCAACACAGACTGAATCCATTCTATAGACAGACTACTTCTTGGCAACACTCTTATCCTTGCCTATGATTCTTTCATACTCTTTTGAGAGGGCCTGGTGGCATCACAGAAATACCTCATAGTTTAATGTTTGACTCTCAGTCATAATGTATGCCAGCATTGACAAACTTCTGATTCAGTGTTTCTCTGATGGGGAGGACTGGGGTTTGGGGTGAGGAAAATGGTTTGATATTCCCTTCCACCACATCAGCATATCCAAAACAATTAATTATCTTCTACCTTAAAGCAGCTCTGCCTCCCAATCTCTGGAGAAGGCACTTCAGTTCTCTTAATTATCTAGGCTTTAGTTCCACTTCCCTTCTTCCTGCAAAAAAACAAAACAACAAACAAACAAAAACCCCACCAAAAAAAAAAAAAAGAGGAATACTTCCATTAAAGCAGTTCTCATATCCATAATTTCCTTTCTATTTCACAGGTTTTCTCTAATCCAGACCTTAACAATTTCACTCTGGACAACTACCTTTATCCTCTTATTTTTTACTTCCAGACTATCCTGACCTCTACTTTCATTTTCTATTCTACCCAACAAACTGTTTCTTAATATCACTTACATCAGGTCTCTCATCTGTCCCAAACTCTTTAATGGCTCTACATTCAGTGTAATTGCTAATTGCTCTTACATTCAGTGTAAACTACTTACCTTAATTCCTGAGCCTCTTCATGCTCTGGCCTCAACACTTACTAAAGAGCCTTACCTCTTCCTGCCCCTATTTCTCACATCCCCAGTTTGACCAAATTCTTCCTGGTTCCATGTCTGTACTTCCATGGGCCCTCCTTCTCACTCACCCTGCTACCTCCCCCCCTTTCCCTCCCTTCCTTCCCTTCTCCTTCCTTCTTTTCCTGCTTCTCTCCTTCCTATCCTCTCCCTTCCTTCTAGCTTCTGTTGATCTCAATCTCCTCTGGAAGGCTGCAATACTTTTAGCATTCTTGTATAATCTAACACATAACATTGTTTTTGGCTCTTAATAATGTGTGCTTCTTTCATCACTCCAACTAAATTGTCAGCCTCGTCAGAGGAGAGATCAAGGCTTTTAGGCACCTTCATAACGCTGTAGTTCTGGACGTAATGTTGGGCATACTGTAAGTTCCCAATTAATACTTGCTGATTAAACTTTCTTTTTGCATGAATCACGTTTGACCTTTCCTTTCTCTGTATTAGCGTGACACATTGTTGATAGCTTGATTATACCATATCATATATTATACCATAGTTTACATTTTAGTAAAGGTGGAGCCTGTTTCTGTTTTCTTAACTGCACTGGAAGTTCCTCAAGCATAGGGACCATATTGTACTCACATTGGCATTGTTCACAGCATTTAGCAGAGTGCTATAGTTAGAAGAAGCCCAATGACTGTTTTTTTAAAAAATTGAAATGAATTCATCAAGATTCTGTTCTTACTCCTATTCCATGATATCCTCATAATAATAATAATAATAATAATAATAATAATAATAATAATAACTGTCATTTATCTTACACTTATTTATGCCTTAATCTCTGCCAGGCACAATTCTAAGTATTGTGCTCATTTAACCTTCATAATGACCTTACAAGCAGGACTGGGACTAGGGTGAGACAAGAAAGCCATCAGGGCTACCAAATTTAAGGAAAGAGGCCCTCCCTTTCAGGGTCACACAAGTGCACTTCTACCCCCAGGTGGCTTGTGTCATCATGGTCCTGGCTCTTCTTTGAGATAGATACTAGTATATTTCCATTTTACAGTTATGTAAATTGGGCCAACAAGAGTTTAAATAGCTTGCCCAAGATCTTGCAGGTAGGAAGTAGCAGAACTGTGATTTGAATCCAAGCAGTCAAGCCTCAGATTCTGCTCTTAACCAGTACTCTTCACTGTTTCTTTAAATATTAGAGACATTTTAAACTAGTAAAATGTCCCCATAATGGATGCAACCAGCTATAGTCTAAGCTGTAGATCCAAATGGACTCTCCGGCGGTATGTGTCTGAGGAGAGTTGGCAATAGATTGATGCATCAGAGAACTGGGGCATAGCAAGGGGAGGTATGTTGGTATGTGCTTATAACTAAAAAAACCAGAAACCAAAATGATGTGATTGCATTGTCATCTGCCTAAAGACAGATGTTGTAAACATAAGGGGAGTATCTTCTCGGAGCCTAAGAAAAGTTATCAGAGAGCAAGACTATTATGTTGAACACAGACTCTCCAAGAAGAATAGCTGTAGGATATTCACCAGTCTCCTTCTTTTTGGCACCCTGATTCCAGGAAAGGGATACCTTGGGATTGCTTTAATTTCCTGGCTGCTAAAACACATACCATATAATGGATTGGTTTAAACAACAGGAATTTATTGGCTCATGGTTTTGAGGCTAGGACACGTCCAAAATTGAGGTGTCAGAAGATAATGCTTTCTCCCAGAAGACTATGGTGTTCCTGGGCTGGCTGCTGGCCACCTTGGTCCTTGGCTTTTCTTTAACATAACAATGCACATTGCAGCATCTTCCCCTTTTTCCTCTGGGTTCCAGCTTCTGGGTGCTCCCCTTGGCTTCTTTCTGTCTGACTTTTATTCTGCTTATAAAGGACTCCAGAAATCTGGATTAAAGAACACCAAGATTCATTTGGGCCATATCTTAACTAAAGTAATGTCTTGAAGAAATCTTATTGACAATGAGTCTGTATCCACCAGTATGGACCAAGACCAAGAACATGTCCAAACTGGGGTACACAATTCAGTTCTCATCATGGACAATGCACCTAACCTCTCCAGCCACTGGTGGGGAACATATATATATATTATACCCCCAGTCCTTATTATGCATATATATATATATATGAGTGATCTGCACAATAAGGATATATAGTCCTGATAAGTTTTTTTTTTTTGCATTTAGTAATATTTTATTTTAAGAAGCAAAGAAAGCACTCATTCACTTTGGTAACAGCAAGTTACCATTTATATTTTGCATATTTATAATTGTTACATGTTCTTGTTGAAGTGACCCCTTTATTAGTATATAATGACCATTTTTGTCCCTTGTAACTGTTTTTTTTAAACTTTTTTTATTAATTAAAAAACTTAACAAAAGAACATTAAAATATCATTTCATTCTGCATATACAATCAGTAATTCTTAATATTATCACATAGTTGCATATTCATCATTTCTTAGAACATTTGCATCGATTTAGAAAAAGAGATAAAAAGACAACAGAAAAAGGAATAAAACGATAATAGAGAAAAAAAGATTATACATACCATACCCCTTACCCCTTGCTTTCATTTATCACTAGCATTTCAAACTAAATTTATTTTAACATTTGTTCCCCCTATTATTTATTTTTATTCCATATGTTCTACTCTTTT